>JAASGO010000126.1:0-45504 GCA_023334245.1 Globisporangium cederbergense | reverse complement strand
TTCGTCGTCTGCACGAATGCCAGCTCGTGTACAGTTAACAGCTTAAGGCTCTCGTTGAAAAGCTCACCGAAATCTCCTACGACAGCGTGAGCACGCCTCACTGGGTCACTGCCATCAGCAGCTCGCAGGTGTTTGTCTTTGGAGACAACTACACAACTGACTGGGGGAACGACACTGTGTATGCCAGTCAAGGGCACTTGACCGCTGTCTCAAACGACGGCGTGGGTAGTTCATACGCGCTGCCCTCGCTCAGGGACCCTGTGCTCACGTTTAACGTCACGCAGCCGGTGAATGGAGAGCTCGAGTTTTTCGGGCCTGCTATTCAATCGTTCGATGCACCAGTCTCCTGCAGTGCAGTGCAAGTTGACTTTCAAAGTCAGTGGCTGGACGTTCGTGTATCCGATCAACTTGCTCAACCTGTTGATGTCGATCCTATTAGCGGAGGCTGAGCAGTACGCGGGTCGGAAGATCATATCCAAGTTAGTCTCGGGGCGATCCAGCGCTACAAACTGTCGGAGATAGTGTACTTTGCTCCCCATTCGTCGCGGTCGATGAGAGCGAACTGCTGGTGGATGCGTGGGTCGATATACTTGGGACCAACGGGAATTACACCCTCCGAGCGGATCTTCCAGTACAATCGGTCATCCGGTGCACCTTCTTGATCAGCAGCAAGCGCCAACGCCAAAAGTAGACTTCCCGTCGGTGCTCAACGCCTTCCCAGGAGGCTTCGCGTTCTGCGTCGCGTCAAACTACAACATCCACGACGGCTCGTTTAGCGTCGCGCTGGACCGACTCGGGAGCAATACATCCTTCAACAGAAACAGCGAGCTCGACTTCGGTTTCGTGAAGACAAACTTCAGCTCGTCCGCACAGCACCTCGTATTCGAGACGCCGACTGCGAACTCCATTGATTCGAGCGTTAGCCTCAGTCCACCTCCAACAGCGGCGGTCCCAGGCTGAGCACCTTCAAGTCGCTCTTTCTTTCCATCTCCTTCGACGGTGGCGACGTGACACGCTTGAACTACACAGCGTTCAGCGACAGAGGTGACGCTGACGCTATCTACGTGGGGATCGATCTGGAGCATTTGAGTGAATTAGACGTGCTGAGCACGGAGCCTGGATAGCTGACAGCCATCAAGGGGACCCATCAAAATGTCGATCACCATCTTCTTGAACAGCTCCAACGTCATCAGCTACCCCACGATCACATCCTTCATCTCGGCGTTCGAGCACGGCAAATGGTCACCAACGTCACCGTTGACAACCAAGCAACGACGTCTCGTGTGATTCTCGGCGATGACGTGTACCTGTTGTTCCCGAACCACGCATAGGTGAACGACTACTCGCTACCGATGGCAGTACCATCCTTGGCCTCACTACCACGATTCTAATGGATGTTACCACCACGCCAAGTCAGCGAAGCATGACCGGGTCGCGATCATTCTGCTGGCGTTCCTTGGTTTTGTGGTCGTTGTGAACATCCTGTGCTGCACGAAGCGAGTCTCAACGCAGTTCGACTTCAGCAAGATCAGCATCTAGCAGTAGCACATAGCAGCAGTAGTTCATAGTGTTAGTGAGGTTGTAAGTTTGTTTGTAGAGACAAAACGACAAGAACACCACGGCACCCACAGTCGAGCAATCGTGTTGACAATGCGCTAAACCACACTCTTATCTCAGTCACCACGAGCGTCTCGCGCCACTGCTTGCCGTAGACTGCTTACCTCCGCTTGTAACGATGCCACCCTGGCACTCGATAACGCGGCTACTTTGAAATCTGTTGCAAGAACAAGACGAAAGCGAGCGGGTCGAGCCTGCATCGCTGTATTCCATCGTGCCCGTTGCTGCTCGGCGTGTTGTAGCCATGTGAAAACACACACACACTTATCTGGCAGCACGTGATCCACAGCGCTGCTGTACGTTTTCCCTCCATCACTCTCGCCCACTTCTGAAGCAACGACGAAGTAGTGACCATCATTCTGTGACTGTTTCCTTCTACCGGTATCACAGTAAAAATACTGCTGTATGTAGCGGTATCACAGTTGCTGTTGTTGCAATGCAATGCAATGCAAAAGGCCAACATATTCGTGTGGTTCGCACAAAACGCTTTTTCGCACACCTTTTTCAGCGTGTAACATTACTCGTTATATAACGTGTGTGGTGTACGCTCGCATAAAAACCCTAATGTTATTACTGTACCTTATTTAAATAACATCATGAGCTTATAAAACGAGAATATATTTGTAAAATATACCTAAAGATTGTCATAAGCATACTTTACAGACTTGCTTTGCCTTTTTGGATCCTTCCTTGTCAAGTGGGTTGGCCGCCACCATTTGTCCGCAGCTCACAACCACATTCGCCGCGCAAGCCTCACAAACAAGGAGACCGACTGACGCGAGAAGAGGACGCGATGGCGACGGAACAGGAGCTGACGGCGCGCATCGCCGCCAAGGGTGAGGAGATCCGCGAGCTCAAGGCCACCAAGGACGAGGCCAAGAAGGACCAGTTGACGGCCGCGATCGCCGACCTGCTGGCACTCAAGACCGAGTTCAAGAGCGTCACGGGTAAGGACTTCGGCCCACCGGCCAAGCCTAAGAAGGAGAAGAAGGAAGCCGCTTCGGCTGCGGAAGAGCCGAAGGACCCGACCAAGAAGTCGAAGAAGGAGCTGAACAAGGAGCGCAAGAAGGCGCAAAAGTCCGCGGTCAAGAGCGGCGACGCTCCGGCCGCCGCGGCTGCTGCTGTTGCGCCACCTGCTGCACCAGTAACAACGCCATCGTCGCCAAAGGCACACTCTGGCAAGAAGCCATCGAATGGCACGCGCTCGCGCAGCGCCTCGCCAAAGAAGAAGAAGCCAAACACGGAAGCCGTGGTGCCATCGGGACCAGTGGGTCGCGTGCTCCCGGTGCCTTCGGTCGACCAAGACGGTCAGATCGTGTTTTCGGCGTCGTCTGTGCTCCCACTCGCGTCGTATGTGGTTGCGCAGTTCGTGCCCGTGAAGACCTTCGTAAACCATGTGAAGGAGACCAACATCGTGCCGACGCTGACGTTTGCGGACGGCAACGTCATCTCGGGCGACTTCGCGATCGCGCGCTACCTGGCGCGCACGAAGCTCTCGCTTGGCCTGTACGGACTTGAGAACGACGCTGTCGTGTCTTCGCAGATCGACTCGTGGCTCGACTTCGCGCTCACGCGTTTCCAGGCTGGCAACGCCGCGAGCGCCGCGCGTGGCTTGGATCTGCTCAACGTCGTGCTGAAGGATCGTACTTTCCTTGTCGGTTACGCACTCTCGCTCGCTGACATTGGCGTTTGGGCTCGCATCACTGCGTCGAAGGCCGACGTGTCAAAGTACGCGTATGTTGCGCGCTGGATGAACCTCTTGGCTGCGCAGAACATGTTCTCGACTGCGGAAGAGTCGCTGAAGGCGCTCGAGCCGATCGTGACAGCCGTCCCGTCGAGCGGCAGCAAGCCAAAGGGTGGCGACCGCAAACCAGCCCCTGGTGCGAACGCCTCGTCGCAGAAAGGCAAGAACACAGGCTCTTGTCCGCCTTTGAAAGGCGCCGTGGAAGGCCAAGTCGTGACGCGTTTCCCGCCTGAGCCGAGTGGTTACCTGCACATTGGTCACGTCAAGGCGTGCATGCTGAACCACTACTACGCTCAGCACTACAAGGGTAAGCTCATCGTGCGCTTTGACGACACGAACCCATCGAAGGAGAAGGAGGAGTTCGAGCAGAGCATTCTGCGCGACCTGAAGCGCTTGGACATTGTCGCCGACGAGGTGACGTACACGTCCGACCACTTTCCGAAGATCATCGAGTTTGCGCGCCAGCTCATCCGCGAAGGTAACGGCTACATGGACAACACGCCACAGGAGCAGATGCGTGAGGAGCGTATGAACGGCATCAACTCGAAGCTGCGCGACCAGAGCCCGGCGGACGCGCTCGCGCTCTTTGAGAAGATGCTAAAGAACGACCCAGAGGCCGCAGGTTACTGCCTACGCGGCAAGATCGACATGCAGGCGAAGAACAAGACGCTGCGCGACCCGGTGTTCTTCCGCGCGAACCCGACCCCGCACCACCGCACAGGCTCCAAGTACTGCGCGTACCCGACCTACGACTTTGCGTGCCCGATCGTGGACTCGGTGGAGGGCGTGACCCACGCGCTGCGCACGACTGAGTACAACGATCGCGACTTCCAGTACCAGTGGGTGCTCTCGGCGCTTAAGCTACGCAAGGTGCACATCCACGGCTTCGCGCGCATGAACTTCGTCTACTCGGTGCTGTCGAAGCGCAAGCTGCAGTGGTTCGTGGACAATGGCCACGTCGAGGGTTGGAACGACCCGCGCTTCCCGACCGTGCAGGGCGTGCTGCGCCGTGGCGTGCAGGTTGAGGCGCTGCGCGAGTTCATTTTGAGCCAGGGCGCGTCGCGTCGTATCACAGACATGGAGTGGGACAAGTTCTGGACGCTCAACAAGCGCGTGATCGACCCAGCGTCATCGCGCTACTACGCGCTGGACAAGTACAACTCGGTGCCGCTCACGCTCACGAACGTCAAGGCCGAGGTGGTGGGCCTTCCCGTGCCGCGCCACCCGAAGGACGCGTCCAAGGGCAACAAGATCATGCGCTTCTCCAACAAGCTCATCCTCGAGCGCGACGACGTGAACGCGTTTGTTGTCGATGAGGAGGTGACGCTTATGCGCCACGGCAACATTATCATCAAGAAGGTGAACAAGGACGCCGAGGGAAACATCGTGAGCGTCGAGGCGCTGGACAACCCGACGGGCGACTTCAAGAAGACGAAGCTTAAGGTGACGTGGCTAGCGGACGTGCCGGATCTCGTGCCGATCACGCTCGTGGAGTTCGACCACTTGATGAACAAGCCGAAGCTTGAGGAGGGCGACAACTTCCAGGACCACTTGACGCCCGTGACGCGCGCCGAGATGGTCGCGGTCGGCGACCACGAGCTGCGCAACGCTAAATGCGGCGAGATCGTGCAGCTCGAGCGCCGTGGCTACTTCCGCGTGGACCAGCCATACCTGTCCGCGGACAAGCCGCTCGTGCTTTTCATGGTACCGGACGGCAAAGCCAAGGCCATGTCCACGCTGTCAACGAACCTGGCGCACCGTTAGTTGGGTTTGCATAGAAGAGAGGGTAGCTAGCTATACAGAGAGCAACCAATAGGCTAACGAACAGGGGGCATATACATTCATTTGTGTTTGTGTTGTTGGTCCACTCGTTCTTGCACACATTGAGGAGAAGGATGTCTACAGTCCTAAATTGTTGCAGCTTTTCAACATTCAGAGCTCTTTAGCGTAGCTCTACGACATTCGCAGCTGGTAGTCGCCATTCTGTGTGATGTAGCGCACCCACGGGAGCGCTTGGTAGCCGCTCTTCTCGATGATCTTGAGGTAGCGCACCTGGATGCCCGAGACCGTAAAGTAGGGGATTTCGAACTTGACTTGAATGGGCGCCTTCCAGTCCTCGACCTCCTCGTTGTTCACGGACGGGAGCCCAAAGTGCGCGCGCATAAGGTACTCGCGCGAGCCGTTGAACTGCTTGATGGTCCAGACGATCGCGTCGCGGTCCGGCACGTACGTGACCGTGCCCACGCTCGCCTTGAAGCTCGGTGAGTCCACGTCGGGCGGCACGGGGATCACGATCTCCACGTTGTTGGCCGTCGAGCGTGGCTTGAACTGACTCTTAGCCTTGACCATGTACTCGATGCGGCTGCGCGAGTGCGGCTCCACGACCGCCTCGACCCAGATCAGTGGCTTGACGTGCGTCGACAGGCGGTACGTCATGAGGTCAAACTCGCCGTCGGGCGGGATGAACGAGATCGTGCGGTCCGTCTCGAAGCGCGCGAGTCGCACACACTGGTGGAACTTGATGTCCTCCATCTCCACGGCCTTGCCCTTGGACTGCGATCGGCCTGTGGCCTCGAACAGCGCCTTGTCGTTCAGGCCCAGCTTGAGCTCCGGCATGCCCGACAGGTTCGAGCGCATCTTCACAGCGCCGATGATCTCCGAGTGCAGAACCGTGCCGTTACTCGACACAAGCAGATTGAGCTTCTCGACCACATCCAGGAAGATCTCGTTCTTCTTGTGCTTGATCCCTTCGCTACGCCACGAGACCGCGTTCGTGAGTGCTGTGGGCGGCCGCGGCGCCGCCTCCATGCGGTGCCCCGTCTGTGTGATGTACTCGCGCAGGATGCGCGCCTCCGTCGTCTGCGGGTACCCGTGGTCGATCGTCTCGTCCAGCAGCTCAAAGATGATCACAAAGTTATCGCGAATGCTCTCCTCCTCCAGTTCGCCAAAGTAATCTTGGAAGACCTGTCAAGCAGTATATGGACAGCGATGAGCATGGCGTTACGCCCCATAAATGTAGGCAGTGGAGGGACACACCAACAGACCTGGCAGATGCGCGTCAGGTACATGAGCATGAGCGCTACGTTCGAGTTCACTTTCGTCACCGTCATGAGGTAGAGGTTGTTGTGCTGCAGAAGACGACATATGCACACAGAATAGAAACGAAGTGAGTACACGCCATCGCACATACGCCGTCACATAACGCGCACTTGATCTCCTCACCTTGAGGTACACGAACGTGAAGCCGTCTTCAGTGAACACGGGGCGCTGCTCTGAGTCGTCGCGCTCCTGCACGTAGTGCGTGAACTTGGCAGACGCCGACATGGGGATGTCGCCGCGGTAGTTGCGCGAGATGATGACCTTGCCCTTGAGGTCTGTGATGAAGACTGCCGAGAGCACCATCGCGGCGAATCAGCAGCGCTCGTAGGCGATTGAGTGCGCGAGCGAGCGATTGATTGATCGATTGATCGATCCACACGTGGAGGAATGCGCTCTTCGTTGCGTTCGTGAGCTCTTTGCACTTTCCCGATCTCCCTCCCCCCTTGTCCCTCGTTTAGGTCCTTGGGAATGTTGACAATCCCTAAAATACTGTGAGTGATTGTTGTCTTCATGGTTGTATGAAACAATCGAAAAGCAAATTTTGGTCAGCTTGCCTCGAACGGACAGGTAGACTCTAGCTATGCAACCTCAGCATCGAAATCTAAAACCTCTTCTAGCCGTTTTTGTAGACAAAAGCTCATTCAGCTTCAGATTTCAGCGCGCTGTCAGATTTGTGTTGTCGGATGTGGCTGTGCAATCCGTCAGGTGCACGCGCTTCCAGTCTCTCGTTTTTCTCAGCTAGCATTTCACTTATGGAATGTTACATTTAATACATAAAACAGCGCATTAATGCTGCTACTCAGCATGCTCGCTGCTCAAATCATTATATTCTTCCTAAAATGGTATATCAATACAGAGAATACGTCCAGCAAACAGCAAATTGAAGTCCAGCAAAGGGAAAGCAATGCGCAGTCAAGCAAGTCACTCGGCGAAAAGGAAGGCAAGCAAAACAAGCGCCACACGCGCTTCTCACTCCCTCCATTACGCGCGCTGCAACCCAAGAGACCGCCGTCTGCGTCTGCGTGTCAATAGCACACAGATCTCCGTGCAAGGCACTCTCACACCCGCACACAAGCGTGCACGATGGGCGTCGCAGCGTACGTTGTCTCCCCGTAGCAATGCTTGCGGCTTTCTCTCCCTTTCTCATATGTATGGCTTTGTCTGTGAACGAATGAGCAGAACACCGCTGTATCGACGCGCGCTGTTGCAGAGTGCACGGTCCCGGTCTTCAAATGGTGGCAGCAGCGCTATGCTCTCTACCCGCGCGTATCATCCTCTCTGCTCGTCGCTGCAGCGCTCGTTGTTGTTTGGGCTTTCTCAATACCACCAGCAGCAGAATCACCCCTTACTCAGTGGCTTGAATGGATTTAGTGCGTCTCCAGCACGAGCGACGTATCCTTCGACGAGATCATGGAGTGTGCAGCAAAAGCGCTTCCACTTTGGCCACTCGCATAGCGCCGAGGGTCACGGTCACAGCCATGGGATCCTCGGCTTTAGCGACCACAATGACGACGATGAGGAAACCGAGGCGATGCGCAAGAAGCTGAACGAAGCGGATGTGAAGGCTGCTGACAAAATCACATGGGCTGGGATCTACATTAACGTCGTGCTCAGTGGCGTGAAGGGAGTCGCAGGCGTCACGTTCAATTCGGCAGGGCTGTTAGCGGACGCGGTGCACTCGATGAGCGACCTGGTGAGCGATGGCATCACATTGGTTGCGTTGAAGTACTGCTCTCGACCGCCTGATCAGTTCCAGCCGTACGGGTACGGGAAATACGAGACCATCGGCGCTCTATCCGTGTCACTGCTACTCGTCGGAGGATCGCTGGGTATTATCAACCATTCGTTCGACACGCTCATGGTGCTGATACAGCCGGCTGTTTCGATGGAGACTCAGCTTGCTGCATTCTCGCTCGAACCAGAGGTGATCGAGTCGATCAAGGCCATCACATCTCCTGAGCACGAGGGCTTCTTTCACCATTCTCACGAGATCAGCGGCAAGTTTATGATCCATCCAGGAGCGCTGGGCATTGCTGCAGTCTCTGTCGCCGCGAAGGAAGGTCTGTATCGCGCGACGATCAAGATCGGCAAGAAGATCAACTCGAGCGTGCTGATCGCGAATGCATGGCACCACCGCAGCGACGCCGTCACCAGCGTCGTGGCGATGGCGGGCATTGGCCTCAGTCTCGCGGGACTCCCCATGTTTGATCCGCTCGCGGGAATGCTGGTCGGTGGTATCATCCTGAAAATGGGCGGCGAGATCGGCTTCAGTGCGATGAAAGAGCTCTGTGACGCCCAGCTACCCGAAAAGATTGTCCAGAGCCTCGACCACGCTGTGCAAGAGGTCGTCAGTCAAAGCAACGGTGACATCCTCACAGTGCACCAGCTTCGCAGCCGACGGATAGGACGGAATGTGCACGTCGACCTGACGCTGGTCATGAACAGCACGCTGAGCTTTGAGCACGCGTGTGCGTGGAAGGAGCGAGCAAAGGCTGTGATTCGACGCGAAGTTCCGCGCGTCAAGGACATTATCATCGAGTTGTCGACGTCGCAGCAGTCGCCCTTGACCGTGTTCGAAGACCAATCCTGCGATGTGCACACTGACAATAGCCATGATGATGAGGGCGCTCGACACGAACACTCGCACGGACACGGACACAGCCATGGTCACTAGTAGTCAACGACAGGCGCCAGTGAAAGAGGACGATAGTGAAACGTGTGCTGAAAGCCACAAGCGAGAGCTCTCCGAACGAAGGGGTGTCTCAAGGGGAAACATCTCTGCTTCAGTGGATAGCTCAGGTCAAGACTGTCAAGGGGTGAAGAGCTCTAGAGTCAGGGTCAGCTGCAGAACCTCGAGAGCATGACGAAAGGTAATGGATGAACTGTGATAAATAAATGGAGAAGATCATGCTGCTAACGTTGCTGCTCTTTCAGCGCTGAAGCTATTAGACGACAAGCTTGCTGAAGTCGAGGTTGATCGAGACCCGCTTCATGTAGCGTGCGGCGCTCACGATGAGCACAAACACCAGGAACACGAGCAAGATGATGGCGATGGTGTCGCTCTTGGTTGACTTGGGGCCGTGGCTGCGCAGGTTCACGTCCACCAGGGTTTTGTTGAGCTCGTCGCGCGCCTGGTCGGCTTCGAGCGCCAAGGACGAGAGCACGGGGTCGTAATACAGCGTGTGGGCGAAGTACGGGAACACGAGTGTGAACGTGAGGCCGTTGTTCGCGTCGAAGCTCGGGGTCACGCCCACGGCCTTCATCTGGCCGTCCACCACTGCGAGCAGTGGGAACTCGACCAGCGTCGCGGCGTCGAAGAGCGTGCGCGATATGTGCTTGGTGTTGTCCACGGTCTGGCTAAAGCCCAGAGCTCCAGGGACGTCGCCAGTGTTGCTGCCATCATTGCCAATCAAATCACTGAGCGTAATGTTGAGCACGAGGGTATCAGTGACGGACGCGAAGGTCCACTTGGTGATGTTGATAGCGAACTTGAGTGCGCCACGGGGAACTTTGATCTTCTGATTGCCGTTCAGGGCCTGACCGTGGGTGAGGAACTGGTCCACTTGGACCGAGAACGCCGGGTATGTCGTCGTGCTCACAAGACTCGCATCGTAGGGGAATGGCGGCAGCGTGGGGCTTTGCGGCACGAAAGCACTAAAGCCCGTGCTCCACTTGGTCACGTCTCCCTCAACTACGAGCTCCGGTTCGCGGAACTGGAAGCCCGCAGCGTTGCGAAACTTGTTGAACTCGGTAGTGACGACCCCACCGCCGCTAGTGGAGCTCATGACTCCGAGTCCCGAGAAGCCCATCTTGACCGACGAGGAGTCGCAGCTCGACGTGTTGAAGCAGAGCCCAAACTCGCCGTGCGAGAGCATGAGGATCTGTGCCTTGATGTCGCGGTTGTTTACCTTCGTGGGCGGTAGCCGTGGCGACCACTCAGTGGCTCTCGACGTGCCGTTGTCCACCGTGGCGGACGAGATCATGGCTTCGCAGCCAAACGAGTACGAGATGGTGCTGCTAACGAGAAGCGAGAGCTGGATGAGCCCCTGGGACTCGCCCGACGTGTGCAGCTTGGCGTTCACCTCTATCGGGTACGAATAGTCGTCCACCATGGTGTAATACGGGAACTCGAGGTACATGTCGTCGCCGAGGATCACGCGTGTGGAGTGATACGCTTTCCGATCGACGGTGACGTTTGTGACCATCTTCCCGTACTGGAACGCTGAGATGAAGAACGAGATTGCTAGGTTCGTCATGTTGTTGCTGGGTATGCCCGCAGAGTCAAACCCAGGTAGGGAAACGAGGAGCGACATCTTCACGGCACCTTTGGCCATGATGGTACCACTCTCGTAGGCTTCGTCAATCACACTAGGTGCGGCCAAGTGCTCCAGGAGCAGTCCCAAGTAGACCATGTCGGAGTCGTTCCCGTCGTTGAACTCGGCCATGGTTAACCGCGTCGCAAGGCCACCCTCGATAGGGACCGAGAGGAGCAGCGCCTGGAAGTCGCTGGAGCTATTGTTGCCGATGGAGCTGGTATCGGAGCGGTCATTGAGTGTTTCAAACACGAGCTCCTTAATGGAAGAGCTGAAGTCCGTGGTCACGGAGCCAAACGTGGGATTGCTGTCGCTGCGGTTGAGAAAGGTGTCGCTGCTCATGCGGTCGAGCGTGAGACTGAAGGAGCCGTCGAAAATGTTGCAGTTGGGCACGACGCAGAACTCGAAACCGCCCGGTAGGGTGTTGAGCGTCGTGGGGAATGCGTTGGTCTTGGACTGTGACGCAGTGGTCGGGAGTGTTGTAGGCGGAAGCGTCGTGTTGGTATTGGTACCGTTGATGATGATGGACGTGTTGGCGCCGATTGACGTAGGCACCGGCGCTGGGACGACGATGTCGCCGCCGCCGCTAATCAGGAACGTGTATCTGAGTCGCAATCTCGCTGGCATCCCCACGTGGAGGTAGTAGATTCCGTCGGTGCCGACCAGGTCGACCCACGCGCTGACTTCCGTACCATACTCGTCGAGCGCGACGAGCGGCAGATCCAGGTACACGGTCCTGGTCAGGTTGTAGCGCATGATCTTGGGTGAGTACAGCGCCGACGAGATCATCTGGCCCGTCATCTGCGCGTTCTCGTTTAGCGTGATAAGTATGGACATGTTGAGCGAGTCGGCTAAGTTTGCGAATGCCCAATGGTTGACGTCGAAGTCGACTTGCAATGCTCCGCGGGCGAACGGCGCGTCATAGAAATGAGCGGTCGAACCAAAGGAAGCACGCCCGCCACTCACGAGCTGCGTGACCTCACACACGAAGACGGAGTCGCCACTCATTGCGGGCAGCGCGTACGGGACGTCTATGCCGTTGTTTGGGACCGCGGCCGACAATCGTTTGGTCACGGAAGTGCTGCCGTCCCCCCAGTTGCCCGGGGAGTTGTCGCCAAAGAGGAACACCTGCGTGTTGTTCAGGCCGCTGACCGTGTGCGGGATGCTGCTCTGGTCGGCAGAAAACTCATCGATCCTGAGCAGCGAGAACCCGAGAGTGTTGTCTCCGCATTTGCTGGCGTTTGTGCACACTTGGAAGTCGCCCTGTGTCCCGACAGGGTGCCACTCTCCGAAAATCGTGGCCGACACGAAGGGCGAGGGTAGCGCTTGGAAGCAGCCGAGAGCCGCTGCGATGGCGATGACCCACGGCTTGGAGCTCATGCTTGCTGAGCCTGGGATGCCTGTACTTGGATGCTGGTCAGGTTTTACTTGTCTTCCACCAACAAAATTGATGGAGTGAGCTGTTGGAATGGGTCTTTACCTGAGCCTGAGCCACGACGCGGAATTGTCTTGGGACTGCAAAAAAGCCGCGTATCCTTTCTTCACTGATGACGGCTGCGTTGATGATACGATGGCTGCGTTTGCGTCTTATCCCGAGCGCAAATAGGCTTGGCGTATATATAGTCAACCTCGGAGCTAAAACCGGGGAGTTTCTTGTGCCTCCGGAGCTCTCCCTCACGGAACTCTCACGGGTGTCTCCGCCCATTTGTTTGTGAATCGTTGGTCTGATTCGGGACTTCTTTAAGGTTGCAACGCCTTGGCAGCCGAATGCGAGTGTAGAAGACTTGAGCTCGTGCAAACAAACCCAGCAAGGTGCAGTCGCCATTGTACCAAAGTCCAGTGATCGCGCACTACATATCTGGCATCCAGGTGAGAGTGACCAAGATGTTGACGGATAGACCCTCTCATAATGGGAACACCGAAACAAAGCTATGCACCTTGATGGTGTTTGCAGTAGTTCCGCAAAGGACAAGTGACAGAGGACAAGAATGTCCCTTCAGTGATGGAGATGATGTGCTGTACTTCGAAGTACCACACGGGTGTACAGCAAAGAGAGCTGCAGGCCATCCAGAAGCAGGATGGTGCTTGTGTCTCTTGCGGCACTGCCTTATCTGTAAATTAAAAAAGCTCAGAGCACTCTTGCACAACTGCCATGTTTAACCGTTACGAGCCCTATCGGCCACCCCCACGAATTGAATTACTGTACAAGTACTTGAAACTTCTATCCCATAAGAAGCCAACCTGACCTAGCAAGTTCCTGAACCTACCTAAGCTGCTGCTCTCACGTCGGTCGTCTGCGACAGGAGATCTTCGGCATTCTCTCGCTCGCTCGCCGCCTTGCGTAGTCGGTACGCGACCTCAAGCGACGTCGGGCGCTCCGTGGGATCAGCCGCAAGGCACTGCAGTGCCAGCTCACGCACGAGGTCGGGGCACTGGGCGCCGAACATCGGCCGCCAGCCCTGGCGCATGATCTGATGCACTAGGATATCTTCGCTCATGACGACTCGGCCACTGGCACCGTCCACAATGCGCTCATGGAACGGCATTTCGCACGTGTCGATCTCCGAGAGCACAACGCCGAACGCATATACGTCGCTCGCCATCGAGTAGCCAGTCGCGCCTGATAGAATCTCGGGCGCCATCCAGCGACCGGTCCCTAGTCCGCTCCACCTCAAAGCCAGGCTTTCATTGCCCGCTTGGTCTGGACTCGTATCTGCAATGCTAGGCTCGGACTCTAAATACCGAGAGATCCCGAAGTCCGTGAGCTTCGCTCTCAAGTCCTCGCCCAGGAGCACGTTATGAGACTTGATGTCGCAATGAAGCAATGTTGGGCTCAGTGAGTGCAGATACACGATCGCCTCAATGACGTCGATCGCGATGCGCCACTGGTGCGCTGTCCAGGTCCACTGACCTCGAAAGCCCTGCTCGTTGTTGCTATTACGCTTGACGTGATCCAGGTGCGCGCGCAGGTCGCCGCCGGGCACGAACTCGAGCATGAGCTGCACGTCGCGCTCCATGGTCCACGCCACGCCCAGAAACGCCACGATGCGCTTGTGCTTGAGCTTGCAGACCGTCTTGATCTCCTTCAGGAACTGCTGAATGTCGCTCCTCGTGTGGCTGGCACCATCGCCCTTGAGATGCTTCACGACCACGCTCTGCGACGAGCGGTACTTGGCGAGCCATACTTCCCCGAACGCGCCCGTGGAGAGCTGCTGCTGCTTGTGGATCGCGTCAAAGTCCACGCGGTACGACAGCAGCTCTTCGTCTTCCCAGATCGAGCTCGGCGCCGACGAAGTTGACGAGGACCCTGAAGCGAACGCCGATGATAACGCTGACGATGACGAGACCTGGGACACGCCCGCCTTCTTTGACCGCTTTAACCACTCTGGGCCCCCATCATCGCTACGAGATGATCCCTGGCTGTCGACAAAGTGCGGTTCGTTCCCATTGTACAGGCCAGCGTTCTCGCTCTTCTCGTGGCCTTCAAAGAACGTCGTGGACGGAAGCGCCTGGTATGAAGCTGTAATGCGGATGCCATCGCCGCTCTCCTGATCAAAGAGGATCTGGTCGCCATCGTCCTCCTCGCCCCCAGCTTCCAAGCCATCTTCAAATCGGTTATCGTTGTCTTCATCTTCACTGTTGTTGTTGCCTCTAGTGTACTGCGAGCCGTGATGATGGCCAGTTCGACTCTTCTTGCGTCGCCGCCACCGGCGCTCGGGTTCTTCGAATAGGAAGTCGGGGTTGATCTCGTCGTCCGTGTCCGCATCCTCGTCATCACCGTCGCTCTCGTCCTCATCGTTATCCTCATTATCTCCATGACCTTTCTCAGTTAGCTGCGCCAGACCCATGGCGCGTCGCAGTCTCTTTAACCGCCCCGCACTCTTCATGTGGTTCCGAAAGCAGTGCGCCCAGACGGTCAGCGACTTGTCGCCCACGGCGCGCAGTGTTTCTTCTTCCGGTAGATAAAAACGCTGTCTATCGCCCGGCAGCGCTCTTGGGAGACTCGACTTGCGCCGCGCCATCGAGTCCGACTGCCGCTTGTGCAGCTCACGCTCCTGCACGTAGCCCTGGACTCTAAACTCACGCTTCGTCCTGTCCGCGAGTGCCACCTGCGTGAGCACAAAGCGGCTGAGTAGCTTGCCTTGTCCGCTTGCCATATCGTCGCTCGCGAAGATCTGCAGCGTTGCGCTCTCAGCCTCAAACACGCAGAACCGCCGCCGGAACTTGCGGAAGAGTCCCTCCTTGCGCCAGAGCCAGCCACTGATGCGCACCGGTACCGAGAATGGCCTAACCGGCTTGGGGGTGATGGCATAAGCGACAATAGGTAATGGCTCGTGCTTTTCGGCCAAGTACTCGTAGATGCCCTGCTCGGCGTCACGGATGCTGCAGAGGGAGACGCTGCCTGGGGCGCCGCGATTGCGATAGGAGAACAAGTAGGCGGACATGGACGATACTGTGCTGGGGAACTGCGCCGACGCGAACGTCGTGTGCGGTGGCAGCTTATCGAGCGACGCACCGAAGAAGTGGAGCTTCTCGCTGCTGATGGCGGTGCTGCTGGCGTCGCTGGACTCGATGTGGGGGCGCGATAATGACGACTCCTGCTGCGACGGCGGGTACTGATTCAGCGGATGAGATAGCAGCATCGTCTGCGGCGGGCCACGGCCGCCATGGGACGCGTCACGTGGATAGCTGTTGCGCCGCATGAGCTCGCGTGTTTGGTGGCTGCGTTGCTTGCTTTCTGCTGTTCTCTACCTGATAAAGCAGTGGTGGATACTGTTATGCACATAAGGTTATAAACTGGGGGTCATATTGTACCTTTCTGGGCGATTTGCTGCATACATACTTACAATGAGTCAGCTTAGATTCTAATGAGTCATGAGAGAAACAAAGGGTAAAATACTTGTGTGCATGATAGTAAATTGCAAAATCATTATTGCCGTGAGTGATTTCTTTTCTGAACCATGATTTGAACAGAATTTGGATTGGGTGTGGTCTACAATCTATAATATAGCCTCATGCAAACTATTTATGTATACTAGCGGTCGTTTGTGAGGCTGCTCAAAGCAATACAAAATGACTATAAGCTACCTTCGTGCCATCTTCATCTCCCATGCTCCCTTTGGGCTACTAAAAACTAGGCGTGGCTTACTTGCGCGCTCCCCTGTACATCGTGCTGTTGCTGAACAGCATAGATAGTTCTGGCGTCTCTATCTTGTGGCATACTTGCATCTGTCGTTTGGGGCATCTACTGTAATACCCCCCACTAAAAGTGTAGACAGTTGGTACGGTGGGACCTCGAAATCCATCGCTTCATTACCATTTCCAGAATTAGTAGCCAACGATGATAGCACAAGCCCGCGCCGTCCTTGCCAACCTCCGTGCACTGCGTTTTACGCCACCTGAGAAAGATAGGCTGTGAATGCCAGAAAAGTTACTCGCAGTTCAAATAAACTGATAAACTGAATATTGGCTCCCGGATTGAAGATTGTTTTGCGCAAGGACGAGCGTGGATCGTCCACTTGACGCCAGGTCAAGTATCGTGGCCTTGGCTGACACAACAGAAAATACCTCTCCACGGCACATCAAAGGCGCGTGATGAACACTAAAGTGCTGCTGGTGCCCATATCAGCCCATTATGGGCCGTGAAGTGATGAACAAAACTGGGTCTATGGATCATGGACTCCGCTTTGCTCGTACCGGTACTCGGCTCCTTTCCAAACCGAGAAGACCTTCAATCTGGAAGTGTTTTTTTAGCGACTGAGAATGTCAGCTCAACAATGGTTAGGGCTGCAAATAGCGAGCGCTGATTGGCAGAGAGGACTGAACAGGAACAAATCAAACAGGGAAGAAACGTAGGGAGCATAGACACGAGGTGGGAAGTCCGGCGACGCGGTGCCTCCATGATCAGCAGAGGCGAGCCCAGCGACCGGACTTTTCTGAATGGAGTGAGTATTCACGCGCTCGATCTTAATTTCTTTTCCCCCGAGCACGATGAGAGTGCGAAGCGCTGACATCATGCACCTCGTGTTTCACTCCCCCATCTTAATGGGCGGATGCGACATGTTGACACGCCGTTTGGTTCGCTCAAAACGAACAGGATTGCGGAGCTTTTGAGCAAAGTCGCTTGAAATCTGATGTCTCTTCCAGAACATGGCGTGGTCAACATTTTGCATTGTACAACTTTAGCGCTTTCTAAGATACGCCGGTTGTTGCAGTTCGGTTTTGGTTTTTGGTCCACGGCGGTTGCTTGCTTGCTGTTTACACCAGCCACTGAACAAATCAGTTCACGCACGAACCTGGTCTCTTACACTAAGAAGCAAGACAGCAACGTGTTCGATGGTTGCTTGTGTGCTCTGTATTTGTAGCCATGTGCACGAGACTTGTTGCTGGGCTTGCGTGCGCTTGCGCCTTTGACGAGACAGTTGCGAACACCAAAGGCTTGCGCACAAAAAACAACATCACCACCAAGCAGGAATGGCAAGCCAGCCAAATTGGGTGCTGCGGGCAAATGCGATTGCAGTTATGCAAATCCGCCTCTTTTGTGAGCAGGGCGCGGAGCACGAAAGAAGCACGAACCTGACCCGACCTGCAGTGGCCCAGTGCCTTTATCAACCTCTTTATTCAAGTCCTACCCTTCTTAGCCAAAGAAGCGCATAATGGAGCTTTCACAATCCTTGCCACTAGACCTCTCGAAATGAAACAAGCTATTACAAAGAGTGCTTGCTGCAAAAACACGCCCTCGATGCTCGTGCGCGTGTCTTTTTGCCTGGAGCGCCTGTTCAACAAACGTTCGTATCGCGTCGGTTTCTAGCCTGTCGGTACTGACTACCACTGCTTCGAATCATCCGACCGACCTCCATCATCCGGCGTCCCTACTTTAACCAAGCTGTTTTCATCGGTTTCCACGACCGACCAAAATATCTCCTCTCTCCGCCTCGCTATAACGCTACCTCTCACAGCGAACAACTCGTCCCAAACAAAGAACAAAATACCAGCCGGCTAATAATATAGGCAGCCTTCTTCTGCTGCCGAATGATGGGAGTGAGTGGCCGGTCGCAAGCGCAGCGCACCCACGCAAACTAGTGCCGCTGGCCCCGCTCATTCACTCGGTCATTGCAGTATTTCGCACGCACACCTCGAACCTTCCCTCCCAGGTCCTCCCTCCATTCCTCCCCCCTTCCGTTCGCTACCGCCAACTCAGCACGTGACGTCAACTCTCCCTCTTGTTACGATGCTGTATGACAACCGCCGCAAGCGCGGTCGCCAGGCAATGGCCGTCGCACCACCCCCAACAACCACGACCACCGCAAGGAGTACGGCCGCTGTGAACACGGCGCGACTTGCGGCGCCCATTGTGCGTGCACACGCAGCGACCGGGCGCTTCCTGGAGACGCTGCCTAGACACTCCCGTCAGCAGCAGCACCAGATGTGGATGATGACAAGCGGCTTAGAGCGCGCCACGCCAGCAGGTCCAGTGGTTTCTCTTCGGTCGCCCACGGCCGCGATGACGGCGACGATGATGATGACGGCGATCGAGCCCGCGGTGAGGAGGCAGGCGACCTACGCGTACGCACCTGAGGCAGAGCAAGTGGTGGAGAGCGAGCCGGCGGACGTGCACAAGATGATCCGCCACGCGCACCGCGCGCGCCGCCTGCTGCTGGATCGGCTCACAGTCGTGAACCTGCGGCGCAGCCACCGATGCGAGTTGCTCGAGGAGGTCGCGCGGCTCAAAAAAGTGCTCGCGAGCTTGCAGGAGCAGGTGGACGCGACGACGCGCAACGTCGCCAAGATGGACCGCCTCGTGCAGCACCTACAGACGATCTCGAGCATCTTCACCGACGCCATCCAGGCTCCGATATCAGCACCCGCAGCAGCAGTGCCACTGACTCTGACAGTAGGCTGTCCTGTTAATGAAGAAGACGAGGAACAAGAAAGCAGCCCGAGCCTGAGAGCAGCAGCGTCGCCGGCAGTGATGGTACCAGACGTTCAAGTGATCGGGAACGAGGTCGAGGCTAAGGCTAAGCAGCTACAACAGGTGGAAGCCGTCAACGCGACGTCGACGCCGGTTGATGATCCGCTGGATAGCAAAGATGATGTGGCTGATGGCGTTGAAGCCACAAAAGCAGAGTAAGACGCTGAAGAGGAACAAGATGGAGAAGAAGCCGCAGCAGCAGAATGAATGGTCGGAGAGCGACTGGTAATATAGGAACCGAGGTACAAGAGTGTGGAGATATTAATTCTCCCAAATGGCGCCAAGCGCAAGTCCGTTCGATGGGGCGTGTCGTGTCTGTGCGCTAACGCGTAACTGAATCTTTTCTCCCATTCTTTCCGGAGAAGGTCCGTGCGGTACTGTGCTGCGCTGTACTGTACTGCGTGCAGAGATACACTTTGTAGAACACTTTTACACTGCTCGATCCTAATTTCCGCTGGACCAGCTGCGCGGTATTAAGTGGCTCGGCCTTTGCTTCTCAGTCGCAAAGACATGAAGCGAGCGAGCGCATCACTGTACTTCACAATGAGTTACCAGCCAACATTTCTCAGCAATGACGAAATAATTTCATACCTTTTCATCCAGAGGTGAGATTATAAGAAGGTATTCACGCATTATAAAAAACGTATATGATCTGATATATACATTTATAGATATCGTTTTTATGGACCTTTTTATAACAAATAAAACATCCAATATTGTCAAATCGGTGACCTTCCTATATCAACTTTTATTCTGATTGGCTGAAATACACTCATAGCCACATATGCTCTTCTAGAGAGAGATTCCTATAAGAAAAGCATACAAATACAAGACCCTCTCTCGGTTCAATAGACGTGCGGCAGGCTGGACATCAATACCGACGACGACGACGACGACGACGAGTCGCAGCGCAGAGCATCTCTTTCTCATCCGCTCGCTCTGAACGTCACTGCCAACCATGACGACGCCGCGCGATATGCTTCCGCAATGGCTCGTGCATCACGATCGCCTGCCAGCCGCCAGGACCAGCAGTAGCTCTGCCGCGGTCTCTGACCCCGCCATTAACGATGTCGCGGCTCTCGAAAAGAGCTCGTCGTCTCTTTCGCCACCGAGCCACATCACAATGGTCCCTTGGGACGACGGCTTCACGCCATCGGGCTGCAATAACAAACCCGGCAAGATGATTCGCGACCAAGTGCGTTCGATGCCCGGTGCGTTCCGCGTAATCGACTGCGCGGTGAGCCGCGAGACCGCGGATCTGCTCTACATGAGCGCGGTCAAGGCAACGGTCTGGGGCGTGTACGTGCCCACGACCGAGCTGTCGTTCTCCAACCAGAGCACTAACCCCAGCGACAGCGATAACAAGACTACGAGTACAGAGCCCAGGAGCGAAGGCGAAGGTGAGGAATCGTATCGGCGCTCGCTTGCGAGACGCGCGGTGCAGGAGCTGCTCGTGACCAAGGCCTCGGACGTGATCTCACCGAGCGACTGGCGCAACACGCACGGCGTGGCCGTGTGGGTTATCGCGTCCGGCTGCGACGACGAGACCGAGTACCACCTCGACTACGCCGAGATGGTGCGCTACGAGACGAACGTGATTGTACCACCGCTTTATGGGGCAACGCTGCACGTGAGTGCGCTGCGTAACCTTGTTGAAGGGGACAGCCATGAGACCAATACTGAAGACGACGACCGCGTATTCGGCTTTGAAGGCGGCGGCTTCCACGTGAACGTGAACGGACTCGAGCACTACCGTCAGTACGGCTACAAGACGCGGCTCGCGCACAAGCTCTCAACTGACGCGCTCGAAGCGGTTAGCACGACAGAACCGGGCTGGCAGCACGTGCCCTACTTGTATCGGCGCGGGATCCTCTGTGACGGCGAATTCCCGCATTTTAGCGGCCGCGTGCGGTCATTACCATCAGCAGCAGCAGCAACAACAACACCAGAGCAACTGCCAGTTAAGCGGGTGGTCGTGGGCTTCAACCTATTCCCGCCCGAGATCGGCGCGTTCGTGGAGAAGTTCCCCGAGCACAGCAATGCGTTCAACAAATACATCAAAGTGTCCCAGGCCGCGGTGAAGCAGGCTGGTGGACAGCAGCCGCAGGCCTGGAGCCTCGCGAGCCTGAAAGCGAACCCGAAGCAGGCCGCGTTCCTCAAGTTCCTCGCCAAGAAGATCAAGGAGAAGAACGTCGACATCTCGACCCTCACGAAGCGAAATACAGGTGAGAATCTGGTTAACGCGCCTGTAGAGACGGCCCCAGCATCTTGAGATCCATAGATGACGATAAGCTCACACTCAAACTATGCAAAGCCTAAATGGATCCACAAGGTGGTCTACTGAAATAAATAGATACACACACATACTACGTCCTGCGCTCTTAACCAATTGGTTCGCTGTCCATTGATTCGATCGATCTGATCAGTTGTGGCGGAAGAACTTGAGGCTGACCCAGTTGGTGTAGAACGCCAGGAAGGACACGGGAATCGTGAGCGGCAGCAGATAGCAGTAGTACACGTCCAGCTCGATCGCGCGCAGTACGCCCACGGCCTCCTCTTGTGCTTCTATTGGCTCATCAGCTTCTGCTGCGGTGGCGGCTATGGCTGAGAGCCCCTTCGTGTCACTCGGGTCGTCGATGTAGAGCAGGAGCTTGGAGAAGAACATCATGTACCTGTGTAGACCACATGTAAAATGAGCAGGTGTACGATAGTGTAGCAGGTAGACACGGATAAGCAGCAGACGCACATGGAGAGGATGAAGGCGAGCGCGGCGCTCAAGACGAGCACGTAGCCCCACACCTGGCTCGTCGAGCCCGCGCGCTTGGCATTTTTGCCTGAGCTCATCTTTTTTGTGTCTGCTTTTTTGGTGTTGTTGCGTTCAGCACTATGAGACATTTAACATAACATACTCAGTAAATGTTTGCTGAGATGTCATAGATCGATCACAAAGGGAATGTGGTGCCAACACGACCGAACACCACTCGAATCGACCTCATGTGCTCTGACTTCGCTGTCCAAGGCACCAGTGCGCCATTGAGGCGGGGAGACCTCCGCTGTGGTCTTGAACAACATGCGGCGAGCCTGAAGCAATGTGTTTGAATTTCCAACACCTCCAGTACGATTTGTTATCGAAGAAAACAAGTTCGACGTTCGCTCAGTCCGACTTCCAATTGATATTTGATAATCTCCATGCTCAATTATCCGTTCTTGGTATCCTGCAATCCTCAGACGTACACCTGCGCCTGCGTGGACGCGAGCGGCTGCATCTCCTGGGCGTTCTCCCTGGCGTTGAGCTTCTTGTTCTCGTGGCGGATGTACCACATCGCCAACAACGCCACAATCACGAGCGGCACGAGCACCGTCGCGTTCGTGGCACCACCAAAGCCAAAACCCTCAAAGCCGAATGATAGGTGTACGGGCTTGCGCTGAGGCAAATCGCGGATCTTGGTCTCCTCGAACTTGTTGAAGCCTGCGGGCTCGGCCATGGGCTTGGGCGCCTTCCTCCTGCTGCGCGAGGACAATGATGCAATACTCGCTGGCGCCTGGCCCACGTACTGGACGTCGCCACTGCCCATTACGCCGCCGCTGATCGACTCCGACGCCTGAACGATCGCATCTCCACTGCCGGCGATTTTCACCGTCGCCTGGACACATGCGATTGAACCAACGTACGCGTCGCCCGAGCCCGCGAGCGAGATCTTCTCGCTCGTGCACCTCCCACTCGGATACACGGACACATCGCCACTACCAGCGATCGACACGACCACCGAGTCTGAGTCAAAGTTGTACGAGTTGAGGTACGTGTCACCCGATCCGGCGGTGGACAGCGTGGTCTCCGTGACGACCGCTGAGTTGACGAACAGACGAAGGTCACCAGAGCCATGGATCTCGCTCGAGAGTTTCTGAGCTACGATTTGCGACGTCGAGAGCTCGATGTTGCCGCTGCCCGTAGTCGAGAACGCCAGCGTCTGCACGTTGAACGACGGCGTATTGTGGATGTACACATCACCGCTGCCCCGGGTGGTAATGCTGACCGAGTCACTGGGTGAGTACGCGACCAGCACGTCGTTCTCAATGATTACGTCCGCGGATCCCACCGTCGAGACGGTCTTGAGCTTCTGCAAGTGCGCGAGCGTCACTTCCACGAGCAAGTAGCCGTTCAAGTTGGTCGTCGCCATCCCGGAGCGCGTACGGATCTCAAGCACGCCGCGCGCGGTCGAGACGACCTCAAAGATGTTCAGCACGTCCGCTGAATCTCCCGAGAAGCGCACCTTCGCGAGCGGCGCCTGGCCAGCGGATGCGGACAGGAACACGCGGCCGGGGACGCTGAGCTTCACTTCGTCGATCTCATCCTTGTCGTCAGCGATCGCCGTGTGGCTCGCCACCGTCCATGTGCGCTCCCACGTCTGGTGCGATGGTGCGCTCCCTTCCTCGCTGTCGTCATCGTCGTCGTCGTCGTCATCGTCGCCATCGACATCGTCGCCATCGACATCGCCCCAGGGATCCTTCGGCTGGAAGTGCGGCGCAATTCGCGTAGCGCCATCGCTCGTGACGGTAATGACCGCTGAAACGCGGTGGGGTGGCGAGGACAAGGCGAGCAGCGCGGCGCCTATGAGCAGCGCTGCCTGGATGCATCTGGAGCGCGGCATGACTCGTGCTATGGAGGGGTGGATGGACAGAGGGGTGGTGGTGCTGAAGTGATGTCAGGTGCCCTCGCGAACGTGAGCTCGGCGTCCTGCTGGTGTTGCTGGTGGCTTCTCAGTCGTGGCGCACGCGTTCGAAAGTCTCTCTGCTTGTCGCGGGTCCACAGGCAGATAGTCAGAAAAGCGGCCATGAGGGTTCAACAGAACCTAGCAGCGCAACAGCCGAACGGGTCTTATAACAAAATGAACACAGTAAATTGCTAGCTCCAGGTTTCATTGCATTAGACCCGCCTACCAAACGGAGCGCATCTCCGACTGTGCTCGAGCCGCGTCGTGACTTCAAACAGCCCTCCATGATGTGGTTCGAGTCCCAAACTACTCCTAAACGTCCGCTGGCGGTACCACCAGTTGAAGGTGGCACTTGTGAACAGCGGACAATCTCCTCGACTCAACCCGTCACAAGCGTCTCAGAATCTCGCTCGATTGCTCCCGCTGCATCCAGCTGCACTTCTTACACCTCTTCCAAGGGCCGGGAGAAAAAGACAAAGGACATCTCTCTTAGTCTCTCAGTCGAACGGAACGACTGCTTTCTGTCTCGGTTAGTCTATTAGACATACACTTGCGCTTGCGACTGCGCGCCTGCGAGCGGCTGCATCTCCTGAGCACGCAGGGCTCGCTGCTCATGGGCATTCTGCTTGTTGTTCTCGTGGCGGATGAACCAGAGCGAGAGCAGCGCCAGGAGCACGAGAGGCACGAGCAGAGAGCGGTCCGTGAAGTTGACGCTCGCAAAATTGATTGACAGGTGCACGGGCGTCCTCTCGGGTAGATCGTGAATCTTGGCTTCGTCATACTTGTTGTAGCTCGCAGCCTTGGCCATGGGCTTCGGGTTCTTCTTGCTCGAGAAGAGCGAAGCCTTTGGCGCGATCGTCGCTGGTGCCTGACCGACGTACTTGACGTCACCAATGCCGACAACACCACCATCGAGAGTCTGCGACGCCTGTACGATCGCATCCCCAGCGCCACCGATCTTCACGTTTGCATGAACGCACGCAATTGAACCGAGGTACGCGTTACCGGACCCAGCGATGACAACTTGCTCGCTTGTGCATTTCCCCCTTGGGTATACGGACACATCGCCACTGCCAGCGACCCCCACAGCAACCGTATCCGAGTTGAAGTTGTACGAGTTCAAATACACGTTGCCTGACCCAGCGACAGCCAGCGCGGTCTCTTTGACGTGCACCGAGTTGGCAAACAGGCGGATGTTGCCCGAGCCACCGACAGTGGCCGAGAGTGCCTTCGCCTCGATCTGCGCCGTCGAGAGCTCGATGTCACCGCTGCCCGCGACAGTGAGCGTAAACTGCTGTACATTGGACGACGTCGTGTCGTGGGCGAAGATGCTGCCGCTGCCTTGGACCACGAGAGCGACGGTGTCACTGGTTGAGTACGCGACTAGCACGTCATTCTCGATGATCACGTCTGCCGAGCCTGTCGCCGTCACACTCTTGAGCTTCTGGATGTGGGCGAGAGTCACCTCGACGAGCAGGTAGCCGGTCAAACTGTTCGACGTCAGCCCAGCTCGCTGGCGGATCTCGAGCACGCCTGGGCTAGTCGAGACGACTTCAAAGAAGTCCAGGACCTCTGCTGAATTGCCGGAGAAGCGGAGTTTCGCGAGCGGTGCCTGACCAGCGGACGTGGAAAGGAACACGCGGCCGGGGATGCTGACTTTCACCTCGACGATCTCGTCCTTGTCGTCAAGCAGCGCCGTGTGACTCGCTACCGTCCACGTGCGCTCCCACGACTGGTGCGATGGAGGATCCAGTTCACTGTCCGAGTCGTCGTCATCCCAGGGTTCCATCGGTGGCTGCAACTGTGGTGCGAGTGGCGTGGGGCCGTTGCTGGTGACCGTGATGACCGCTGCAACAGGGAGAGGTTGCGACGACAGTGCGAGCAACGCTGCGCTAATGAGCAATGCTGCTTGAGCTATCGTAGAGCGCAGCATGGTGGGAGACGCTTGATGAAGGATGCTGGCGCAGGAGCGGGCGAAAGTGACAATGCCAGGGAAGCTCACGCGCGTGTGTACTTGATGCGCTGCCGTGCGTAAGAGTACTGGTGCTGCCTTCAGCTGTGCAGTGGATTCTCGCTCGCGCAGTGAGCAAGTTCGTCTGTTGCAGTCGCCGTTTACAGAAGGGAGAGCAGTTGGCTTTGTGATGAGCTTCTCATTTCCCTACCACCATTCTGCGTAGAGTGAATGCTTGTTATGGACATGGAATGGACCACGCACTTGGAAATGAGCATGATCAGTGCATCAAGTCTTCTCCAGCACCCTGACTGCCATGCTTGGAGAAGAAGCGCAGCGCCATCGCAGCACACACACTCAATGTCGCTGACGGTCTTCTGTGTGCTTCAAAACTTGTGGATGAGTTGTATTTCAATTCCTTGCCATCCATCCCTATCTCAAAAAATCAATTCAAAACCTGTGTCTCCTAAGAACGACACGAACACGGAAGAGTGGAAAGCTCGATGCCCAGTCAGCCAGTGACCCACTCGCTTACACAAGTGGGCGGTAGTGGCGGCGGATGCGGCGCTTCTGAAAGCTGTTGGCCGCGAGACCCACGACCACAAGCGTCATGGCGACCATGCTGAAGATCAGGAAACCGTTTGGGCCGTGCGCGACAGTCGACAAATGCGTCGACACCGCCGCCAAGTACGACTGCGTGGTGGCGGTCGTGAGCTTCACGATCGGATCCTCCGCGTAGAACACCTGCTTCGTCACGAGCGAGTAGTAGAGCGGGTAGCGCGCTGGCGCAGCGACCGCTTCGTACGCGATCACGGTGTTCTCGGCAGCAGGGTGCACAATGTCCGAGCGCCAGAACAGCCACTTGCTCGTCTTCACCTTCTCTGGACGCTCACCCACGTAGCCGACGGAGCCCGAGAAGCTCGTGCTGACCTTCAGCTTGTCCGTGGCCTGGACGATGACGTTGCCCGATCCCCACACACTCACAGACGACTTCTTCGCGACGATGGAGCCAGCGAGAAGCTTGCCCGAGCCCGACAGAGTGAGCTTCTCCGTGGTCGCGTTACCCGCCGACGCGAAGCTCGTCGATCCCGAGCCGTACACTGCAGCGACAAAGTCTTCCGTCTTGAAGTTCTTCGTATGCACGATCAAGCTACCGTCGCCGCTCACCGCAGTCGTGGTCTGCACCGACTTCAAGTAGGCGTCAGCCAGGAGCGCAATCGTGCCAGAACCGGCGACGTTCGCGTCGAGCGAGGCTTCAAGCTTAAGCGCTGGCACGTCGATCTGCACGACACCCGAACCGGCGACGTCGATCGTGAGCGCGTCAAGCGCCACCTTTGCAGTCGACTTGATGAGCACGCTACCCGGACCGGACGTGGCGATTTTCACGGCGGTGTCCTTGTCGTCCTCCACAAAGACACCGTCGCCGATGACAACGTTGTCCGCGAGCTCAGTTGACAGGTGGCGAATGTAGTTCTTGTTCTTCAAGATGATCTGCGTCAGCACGAAGCCTTCGACGTTCGCGTCCTTGTTCGCCAGGTGAACCTTCAGACCGTTCTCCTTGCTTGGGTGCAGCGCAATCACTTCAAACAGTTCGAGCAGCGCGCTTGAGTTGCCCGTAACGACGATCTTCGCGACTACAGCCTCAGTCGGCTTGTGGTGCTTCTTGTGCTTCTTGTCGTCCGATGAGTCGTCGTCCGAATCGTGCTCCTTGAGCTCACGACCGCCACGCAGCTGCGTTGTCAGGTCCCCAACGTTCACCGCGCCAACAGTAAATTCCGAGTTGGAGCCTTCCAACGAGCTGGAACCATCATCTTCCTCCTCCGCAACGACAACTGAAACGACCTTCTTGGGCGCCTGCGTAGCTGGCGCAACGGCATCGACGGTGACAGCAGGCACAGGGAACACAATGTCGTCGTCATTGTCTTCACTTTCCGACGCAGAAGAAGCCGAAGACGTGAACACGATCTCGTCATGCTCGGCACTGGATCCCGATCCGCTCGTCGACGCGACAACGACCACTACCGGTTTGGACGTCGACGGCGCTGGGGTCGGCTGCGGCGGCGCGACCGTCACGGGCACGATAACCGCCGGCAGGTTCTCCTCCAGATCGACGAACACGCGACCGGGGATGAGCAAGTGGAGCTTCTCAAGCTCCTCGGCGCTCGAGATCGTCCACGTGCGCTGCAGCGTCTGGTGCTCGCCCACGACGTCTTCAGGTGGCGCGACGGCGCTCGAGTCGATCGTGAGCGCCTGCGTCACGGCGCCCAGCGACGCCAGCACGGCCACCGCCGAGGCGTAGAAGCAGACCACGCACTTCATTGCTTTCGCTTCTCTGTCGTCTCTGTGCGGTTGGTTGGTGGCGAATCCAGGAGTGGGGATGCTGCATGAGATGCGAACTGCGGAAGATACTGGCCAAAAGCGAAGAAGAGCGTTTCTGGGATTGTTGCGTGGTGGTGTATACATGTATATCTTTCCGGACAAAACGGTGCGACCATAAATCAGTTGCTGTTTGGAAAAGGCGGATAAGGTATACAGCGCCGGATACAGAAACACTGACGAGGCAGACAAGGCAGGCAGACAGGTGGATTCGGGGCAAAACCAGTGAAGCAACCATGTTCCCCTCAGCTGCCAGTGTTTCTTTGGCGCCAGTTGTCAGTCGGCTTGGTTGGCTGAGAACCGCGCTGTGACGTGTGGGCGTGCGTGGCCGGTGATAGGTGCAGAGCGGGTTGACGAGTCCAATGCGTCCGACGCGGCATTCGGGCGAAGGCCGACTACCTGACTGCCCACGTTCCTCGGATGGCGAGCCATCGGATATTTGTGCGTGCGACGGACTCGGTCACATGCAAAGCCAGCAGCAGGTGAAAGGCTCTTAAACGGAAGGATGGCTCCCTCAGCCAACGTCAGCAGCCCGAGGAATGTTGGTCATTGGCAGGTTTTTGGAGTCTCCTATTGTTTTGACAGTGGGCAGCGAGGACGCTTTTAACTAGTGCTCAACCAGTTTTTGACCATTTGAAGCCGCGTTTTCAGGATCGGCTGTTTTAATATGCTGCTATGTATGCTCCATACCCCACACGAAAACGATGCAGTCTGTCATCTACATCAACGATTTGATTTTGAAACCAGTCCCTATCGCCATTTTATCTAATAAGCGTCGCGGATTTGTTTTGCGACAACACATACACCGATAAATAATGAAATCAAAAATACTATTTTACAAGGTAACAAGGGTTCTGAGAATCCAAATTGGGATTAAAATTACTAAAAAATACCTGACCGTATTTTTAATGCTTGGATCTGAGCACTCAACTATTAATATTATGCTCAGACAACACACGCCTTTGATTCACACTTGGATGCATGCCAATCACCGACGAGAGCTATGCAGACCAGCCAAGACTCCAGCCTGCCCAAGAATTCTCGGCGAGAGTTTGCGGATGCTCCCATGAGAGCCATGAAATACGTCAACAGCAACCGTGGGAGAGTTCTGATGGTTGGAGAGCGGCTTGATATTCTGTCACTTTGCGCGAACCTCCGTGCAGACATAGAAACACTGACAGCGGTCAAGACTGGCTACTTTTGAATAACAGTGAGCTGCATGATGCAGATTTTTTTTATCTCGCTCTGGTACTGGTACAAGACCGACCGCACAATGCGGAAGCACCCCCAAGCAAATCTTCGTCCCTGATTGCACAATAGGTCGCCAGCATTTCACTGGATAAACTGGATGCTCACAGTAAACTGCGGAGGTAACCTTGACTAACAGGAAATAATAATCTCGGCTGTTTGTGCTGACATTGGTCGGCGCTTTGAAAACCTATTCCTTCCTTTTTAGAAAATGAAAACAATTATTTTAATGAATTTTATGTAGTCTACGTTGTTTTCGGAAAATAATGACTGAAGAAAAAGGCTATATTAGGAGTCTGTAATACTTTTTTAGGAATAAATATTGTAAGAAGATTCTGAACAAACGAGTCGATGAATTTTGCTGGGAGGGCTTTTTCTTCTTCGTCTCAATGAGACGAAGCGATTGAAGTAAAAAGTTATAGAGTAAAAAATGCGTCCACTTCGCCCTCGTCCACTGTAAATCAGAAGAAAATCAAACTGTCTCTTCCTGTGGCAATTTATATCATTTAATACAGAAAGTGGCAATTGTTTTCCTTCTGGTTCAAAATGATAGGAACTTTAAGAAATTGCCAATTGCCAGTATTCCTCTCTTCTGGTGAGCTAGAATGATTCCCTTTTTCCATTGATACTTCGATCGATGCAAGCTTCGACTTCATTCAGCATGCACAAGAAAAACAGTCTGTGTGGTGATGAAAGCATTTGTTAGTTTTACGAAGCAGGTGCGTTTGATGTTTTAGCAACAAAAGGCTGGATATATAAACATCACAAAAGCGGAAAGCCTGTCAGAATTTGTCGGATCGATAGTTTAAGTCAGTCTATTCTTGAGTAATGGTTTTGACATCTTGAGATATTTTGAAAATAAAAAAGCAGCGCTTGTTACGAAAGAGGTGCATTTCAGATCCTGATTTACCGAAACACGGTTGGATAGCAAGCGAGTGCTCTCTCTCGTTTGCTTCGTTTTCTAATCAAGACATCGACGCGCGCAACGGAAGAAGCGACGGAGGGGAAGAGAACGGGAAGAGCATGGCGGACGCGAGCGACAAGCAGATGGCGCTGGGCGGGATCCCCACGGCCAGCGGCGGCGGCGGCGACCTCTTCGACGGCCTCTCGCTCGACTACAACTTCCTGGACACGCCACGCAGTGACAACACGCATGGCGGTAGCAGCGGCTCCAAGGAGAACACCCTCAACACGACCAACACAGGCGGCGCGATGATGAACATGGGCGACGACGACGACCCGTTCACATTCACGCCACGCGTGGCACACATGATGGCGTCGCTCGGTGGCAATGGTAGCAACAGCGAGATGCTTCTTGCGAACGACCACATGCTCTTCGACCACGACGTGGCGTCGAACGGCATCTCGGGCACTCCGAGGAGCGCTGCGGCAGCAGCATCGGCAATCTTGAACCCGCAGCAGCAGCAGGACATCCCGACGCCACTCAACTTCTCGTTCTCGCCGTCGCCAGTGCGTGGAGGGGGAGACACGGCGCAGCGGTACCGCACGGCGCCGCAGCACAAGCACAAGCGCGTACGCTCGAACCCGGACGTGATCTTCAGCTTCCAGCAGACGCTGCACAGCGGTCTGGACCCCGTGACCGAGAGTATGCCGACGACGGAGATCATTAACACTACCGATACCTCTGCGTCTCCTGGCAGGACGCTTCGGCCGAGCATTAATACGGTCGTTCCAGCACGAGGGCGAACGGTGTCCAACGAGCTGGCGAACGCCGTGATCTCGTCGATCCTGAACGATTTCCAGGACCCACCGCCTGCAGTGGGTACCTTGCCAAGCACGCCTCCCATGGCGCCGATCGGTCCGGTGCAAGTCACGACTCCGGCGGGGCTCAACGATGTCCGCGCGACCCCGATCCCGTTCAACCAGCTTGGTGGTGGGATGCACAACGATGACTCGTTCAAGGATATGGACGAGTTTCTGCAGGACCTATCGTGGGCCGAGATCCCGACGGATGGGAACTCTTCTTCCATGGAGAGCATCACGTCCGGTACCATGAGCGGCCTCATGTGCCGCGAAGACCAGGAGCGCATGATCGAGTCGTCGCCCGTCGCGTACCGATCACAGCGCATCCAAGAGGGCGTGAATGAGCTCAAGATGAAGCGCAAGCGCCCGCAGCATGGACGCCATCACTCGAACCCGGTGGACCTGCTGCACAACATCGACCAGTTCCGGATCCTGGCGCAACAGACCAAGCAGCAGCAGCAGCTCCAGCAACTGCAGGCGCAGGACCCGTCGTCCGTGCTTAACCTCAACTCGTTCGCGCTGCCCAGCTCGAACGGTGGCATTGTGGACTTCCAGCAGGGCAGTCAGCAGCAGTTCAACCAGTTCCAGGTGCCGGCACAGATCGCAAGCGGCGCGGCGCGTTCTCTTCACGACCGCCGCTCCTCTCTACCGAACGTCGCGGGGCTTGTCGTGGGAGGGCCGACGGGCAACGGAGCCATGCCACCACGCGCAGCGGCACGCCGAGCGCAGCGCTCGACTGGCATCTCGATGGATATGTCGCAGATGAACCTCAGCTTCCTCTCTGTGCCGGAGGAGGAATTCCAGCATCAGTACCAGCAGTTCCAGCAACAGCAGCAACACCAGCAGCAGACTGTTAATGACAGCAATAGCAAGAAGGCGCTCGCGGCGGCGGCGGCGGCAGAGGAAGAGGCGAACCGCAAGCTGTACAAGTGCGGCCGGTGCGGCCAGCCCAAGGTGGGCCACGTATGCACGATGCCGGACCAGCGCAACAACTGGACGCAGGTGGACCTCGAAGTCACCAAGGGGCTCAAGGTCATGCGCATCAACTGCCACATCCTGCCGGTCAAGAGCCGGTGGGTCACACAGGATGAAGAGAACCTCCGCGACGAGCAGCGCGCCAACAGCGTTCGCATGCAGTAAGAAGAGGAGGTACACACAGTGTAAGTTTGACTCTGTCGATAGTGCATACATACACCTAGCAGCTCGCTCGCTATGGTGAGTGGGTGCCGATCATGGAAACCAATTGTTTGAACAACGGTATTGCAACAACACGTCATGTTCAAGCAAAGCCCAGCCTGGGGCCACTTACCGAAGACAAATCAGTAAATACAACTGCAATGCGAATACGCACACCTGCCTGTCAACGAGGCTATCTTCGGAAGGCGGCGCGAGTGAAGTCCCAATAGCTATTGGGACGCCACACAATCTCGAAACTGGGCCATGTGGAGATTGTGATCTCCTGAACCAATCTATCGCCATGAATAAACACAGATCACCTTCTTATGGCTGTGAACGCGTCAGAATTGCCAGTCTTGGGAGATAAACGTCATCATGACAAGTGATGATGTCGGGCGGGCGGGCGAGTTGCGGGCTCCAGATCGAGGAGCAAATCCGCCACCATCGCGCGTCAATTCTCAAGCACCTCGCCTCAGTTCCATCCATCCCAGCGACTGACTCGTTTTGGATTGACAGGCGAAGGGATAGATGGAGACACTGGATGTCGTGCTCTACAGATTAAACACTATTATACACTTATACGTATAGCACATTTTGGAGCGCCAGCACGTAAATCCAATGTGTAAGGCATTCATGTATACAGATGAAGCTGATACGGATAAAATATACAAATCCAGTGGCACATGGTTCGCTTTGGAAGAGATTTCAGCATGCACACACAATCTCCTTTCTAAAGTATCGCCTCGAACTTGCTCGCAAATTAGGGGTACTCTTGATAATAAAAGACAGCACTCTCACCCACGTTAAACCTATACGAGGTCCTATAGTACACCGTCTGTCGTCACTTCGTGTCGCAGATTATCATTTACCAAACTACAATTGATCTAAAGTCGACACCACGACTTTACATTACTTTCAGCACCAATTTTATAACTAAGTCATCAAAACCCGTCGATTTAGTTGCTGATTACGGCCACTTTTGCAGCGTGGGACGAGCGAGGAGCTCACTAAAAACATGCGGTTTTTAGGATGGGACCAACCCGCGTCGTCGCGGGCAAGCGATTGCGATGATGACCGACCAGCCCCTCTGCTCGCTCGCTCGCTGCCAGTCTCCCTCCCGAGTCGTCGAGTGAGTGTGAGTGGAAACGCAAGCAAGTGACCAAGCGCCACGCTGGACGAACCCAGCCAGGTACAGCAACTAGTAGGCGCGTTTCTTCTGTCGTCATGTGTGTATGTATGGCGCGAGTTGCTTGGTCTCGTTGATGATGGCTGACGTGTCGTCTTGTCCGTATCTGTCATTGAACCTTATCAGGCGAATCCATCTATCTATCAATAGACGAGCGCCATTTATCGGTGAGCAAGACACAACGTTGCGATCACAAGAGTTCTCAACGAGAAGCGAAAAGACGGGCAGGAAAGAGACGCGAGAGAGTGTACGGCAGAGTAGAAGACGACGCGTTGGAGCTCTTCTCGACGACGAGCCGACGGAAACGAGAATGAGGCAGAGACGGCCAAGCGGCAGCGGAACGGCGCGTGAAATACTAGCGCCGGCGATCCACTATCCGCGAACAAGAGCAACCAACGACGAAGCGATGCGAACCGCAGATTCGATGCGGTTACGGTGTCGCAGCGTTGGCGGTGGCGCGAAACTCGTGCGAGTCGCAGTGATCGCTGCAGTACTCGTTAATGTTAGCGCTGAGGCGCGCGAGCAGGTACAGACAACAGGACTCTCGTGTCCAGCAGCATCGGCATCGAAGCGAGCGGCAAGGACTACAGGCTCGATCTCCGGTACCAATGGCGACGTCGACGCGCGAGAACCGGTCGCAGAGTGGAATGCGTGGACGACCAGCCGTTGTGAGGCCAATTACGCTGTCGCTATCGGTAGTGGCTATGAAGCCAAGGCGAGCGGCATCGTGTGCGCGTACTATGACCCGGTGAGCTTCTCCAACGCAGAGGTGCGCCTCAACGCCCAGAAGATGTGTCGGAGCGGGATGCAGGAGGCGCGCAGCACAGCAGGCAGCACGCACGCGTGCTACGACACCGGCGAGTGTCTCGTGGAGTTTATGAACGTGACACCAATCGTCGGCTCTGTAGATTCAGGAGATGCGTGGGAGTTCCGCCTCGGGGATTTCGCAACAACAGACAGATTGGTGGAGAGCTCAAGTGAACCCGTGCGCATCGGGGAGCTCGTGGTCTCGTCTCAAGTCTCGACATTGTGCGTCTCAGGCTGTCCATCCATCTAACTGTCCTCCTCACGTGGACCCTGTGCTAACGTGCCTTGTTTACTATGCTTGTAGAACGTTCGATGGCCGGAGTTCGTCTTCCTCTCAGGAGAGAAAATCTACGACGCCCGTGCGCTTTGCGACGGACCTGTCGAACGCCAGTTCCCTTCGATCGCTGTTATTTATTGGCCTCGACGTGTCCTCGTCAGCATTGCCGAGCTTTCCAGCTTTGCTTCGAGAGTTGTACGTCGCCGTCCATTCATTTTCATCATTCAGCCTATGGCTTCCAGGCTGCCGTGACCCAGTCTTTCTAACTTTGTCGATCTGTATCGCTTTGTTTACTGGCTCTATAGGCACATTGTGGATTGCCTGCTGCACAACATCCCGTTGAGTTTCATCGCCCAGCTGGCGCAGCTTGAGACGCTCGTCCTGGATCGGAATGTCGTGAGCAAAAGTGCTCAGAACGCGCCACTGAGTCTGCTCTCCCAGGTCCAGTTTGAATTCTTGCGAGCACGGCTAACTGATGGAGAATCCAACGGCAACGAGACTGTCGCTGGGAGACGGGAGTCGTCGTGCCCCGATGGCTCCAGCAGCGAGCAGCTCAGCGGACTCGAAGTGTGCGTCACAAGCGCTGACACCGACGTGATGGCGATTCAACGGCGCATGCTATTGACGAACTCGACGTCCAACCTACGCAAGTCGAACTCGACATCCTCGAGCTCTTCAGGCAGCGGCAGCGTCGTCAGTGACACCGACTCGCCGACGACCATGTCACTCCTCCTCATCGCAAGCTTCTCCGGTCCGGCGCTCTTTGCGCTCTACAAGCTCTTTCTCTACGTTTACTTCTACACGACGTACGCGAAGCATCTGAGAAACGTGCAGATTCCGGCCGAGAATAGTAAGAACGAACCTACGAAGGATAGCGACGACGACAACGAAGACCGTCGCACGACTGAAAAGGTGTCGTCATCGATCTCGCCGGACTCACTCGTCTTCGCTGTGCCGCCCGAGTCGATCGTGCTTCCCCCCGCACCAGCGGACCAGCGACGGTTCAACAACATGAGCTTCTGGGTTGATGAGGAGCTCCAAGACTGGCGCATGGACTTCAACCAGGTCAAGATGCTCAAGTGCCTGACGACGACGCCCAACCAGAAGCGCCATCTGCGCTCGTCCAACCCTGCTACCGCCACACTGAGCGCCTGCGAAGTTTGGCTCGGGAAATTTTACCCGCAGGGTGCACCGGACGCCGAGCAGAATGTCGTGCTCAAGTGGCTCCCGCCAAAGCACAAAGAGCCAAATAGTCCAGTTTTGGACAAGTTCAAGGGCGAGATCAAGCGTCAGGCGCAGTTCTCGCACCCGAACGTCGTCAAGTTCTTCGGCATTGTCTGGTCCATGGACACGCACCTCGTGGCCGTGACCGAGTACATGCCGCGCGGTGACCTGCGTCAGTGGCTGCACCGGTACGCGACGCGCGAGTCGGGTCGCTGGTCGGTTCAGAAAGTGCAGATCCTATTGGACATCTCCAAGGCGCTGTTGTATCTGCACTCGATGCGCCCAACGCTGGTGCATGGCAATTGCAATTCACGCAACGTGCTGCTGAGCGAGCGTATGAAGGCCAAACTGAGCGACTTTGGCTCATCCAAGGACCTGCTCTCGGAGCGCGAGCTCATGGCGTACAGCGCTGTTGGCTCGGGCCGTTGGATCTCGCCCGAGGCGCTCGTGGGACGTGAGAGCAAGGCCTCGGGCTGTACCACCGGTGGTGCTGGGGATGCGGCTGCGGCTGCCGACGTGTACTCGCTGGGCATCCTCATGTCCGAGATGGACACGCACGAACTGCCGTTCTCGGACCTGATGCAGGCGAACAAGGCGGCGTTACCAGAGACCGACGTGCTGCAGCTGATCGCCAAGGGCGCGTTGTCGCCCACGCTCTCTCCCACGTGCCACCCGAGCATCGGGAAACTCATTGAGGGGTGCACGGCCTTCAGTCCGAAGAACCGACCGTCGAGTCGCACGGTCGTACACTCGCTGCAGGAAATCATCCAGCAGCTCAAAGACGAGACGCAGGACGGCAGGAACTCGGACGACGAAGACCGGAATGTCCACCTGATGGCACAATCGAAGGGCGTCGTTGTCTAGTGGATACACTTCTTGTTGTCGCGCGTCACACGTTTTTGACCCCGTACGATACTTTATGCGAGCGACGGTACGGTCGACGTGTGTTTGGTTGCAGTCGAGTTGAGTTTTGCAGCAACACACACAAGTTTTGACCAGTTTAGCACCGGCAAACAATTTTGACATGATTTATAAAACCTTCACGACTTCCTCGAGGCAGAGAAGCCGGAAGAGCTCGCAGTTTTACAGATAAAGCAAACACTCGGATCATGATTTCCTCCCATCTCACTCTTGCAGCTCCGTTCGTTCACCTGATAGCTTGTGTCGAAGTCTTCTTGGCTTCTCTGTCTGGACTTTCATGGCCAAAGCTCGGGATGGATCTGACGCGGACGTGATGGCAGCGAGTCTGTTGGTGGTCAGAGGTCCTCCAACAAGCATTTCGACAGGTGGAACCAATTGGCCATAGACTCACGAGGCAGATCCGAGGCAGGACGTACCGTATGGTGGCTGTCAGGCAAAGATCGGATCATTTTTCATCAAATACTTCATTTGATGTCCAAAGAGGCATACGACGCTACGCTACGCTCGTCCGCATATTTACACTGAAACAACCACACTCCTATTCGCACTGCCTACTGTTCAACAAGGCCGTCCGTGGCCTTTGGCACCCACGACCCGCCGCTCGGGATCTCGGGCGCGATGAGCGTCACCGGCAGGTGCAGGAGAACATCGGGGCACCACGGGATGTCGCACTCGACGTTAATATGGTACGAGCACTGGATGAGCGTCCCCGTGGTCGAAGGGTTAAGGAACATGTGGGAATCAGCTGCCGTCAACGTCAGCGACTGTGCCTGCGAGCACGACGACTGCGCCTGGACACCGGGGAACGCCCTCGTGGCGACCTCGCGGGTGAACTCGGCAAAGCCGCCGTGACTAAGGCGCAGCCGAATTTCCTGATACAGGATGCCCTTCATGGCGGTAATGTTCACACTCGAGTTGTTGTGGACGTGGGCCCGGATGTGCGCCGTCTCACCGGATAGGTACACGCTCTTGTCCATCGCGACGGCGAGGTCGCACGTGCCCTTGTTAAAGCAGCAGCAGAAGTTGACGCTCTGCGAGATCGAGTCCTCACTGGGGCGGAGTCCCATAAGGTTGCGCTCGTGGACGACCAGGTTGCAGTCCGCCTTGAGGTCCGACGCGAAGAACCCGCCGACCTCCACTGTCGCCCGGAGCTTATACTGGATTTTGGCCCTGAGCTCGTCCACGTAGCCCGACGAGTACGATTCCAAGTGGAATACCCCCGGGAGCTTGAGAGGCAGCTGGTACTCGAATTGGTATGAGTACCGACCGGGCGTGTACACCTGCGGGATCGCGCAGATCACAAGCTGGTTGGTGATTGACAACAAGGAAAGAAGATCATGAGGTATGTTAGAACGCGCCGGTGGAGATAGCGTAAAGAGTGTGGTAACAATGGACAGTGCCAAACATTTTGCTTGAAGAACTGGACTGCGTCACCGTGGTCGGCGTACTTTGTGATTGTGTTGCCGCTGCCGTCGCGCTCGTTGCACACCTCGCGCCACTGAACGCGCTCCTTTCCCGTCGCCTTGAGCACGAGCGCTACAACCATACACAACAGTAGCTCAGTCACCATTAGGGACACAAACTTAATTGCAAGCACATCTCGACATAACATTAACGAACGCACCGTCACACGCGATGGGCTCGTTGACCTCAACGTAGATGGTGCCGCGCACGACCTCGCCGGCGATGTACGCCGGCTTTTCGACCGCGATGCCGATCTTGCCCTTCTCGCCGAGCCCAAACGCGCGCGTCAGCTTGCCCATGTCGTCCACTATCAGTTGATACGAGTAATGTCTTGTGCGTTTCTCTTCGTGAATTTGTGAATGGTGGAGCCTTTAGGCTCCGAAGCCGGACGGCTTAAGCTTTCTTCCAGCCCCCGCCGGCAGAGAGAGTGAGAGAGAGAGAGAGAGTGAGTGAGAGAGAGAAGTCGAAGTGCTAAGTGTGAAGTTGACCGAAGGAGATGCGCCAGTACTCACTAGCAATGCAAACAAACATCGGCTTGACTGGGGAGCTCGATTATTGGAATCTGAAAGAGTTTACTTGAGATCGGAACAGCAGCAGCAGGTGCAGCGTCAAGTTGAACGAAGAGTACGAAATCGGACTCATAGCTCAAGCCCGAGAGGACATGTTTCCACGTCATGTTGAAACTAGCAAAGTAGTGTGCACCACTCTAAGTAACCTGAAAACAACGGAACATGGAAGTCTTGAGAAGACTCATCACACCTGCTTCCCACGAGAGAGCAACTGAACCCAAAGGACTGGTACAAGCAAGGCCTGGGGCGTCTGCACGCACTGGATGACCGCGGAACTACAAAATTTTCTTCCAGCAGCGCGGTGGGGACTTCATGCAGTGCGGCGACGGGCTCTGGGACAATTACGGCGCCTGGAGCGAGAAGAATACGTGGGATTGCCACGGCATGATGAACAAGATCAAGTACTTCTACCACAAGGCGAAAAGTAGCAAAACGAACATCGACGCGTGGTACTGATATACGGACCTCGCTCAACTGCGGATAAGCGTGATAGCGGACAGACACAGAGAGCTGAGTCTCTGGGTCGAAAACGACCACCCTTGAAATTACGGGGAAGCTCACCAAGGTTTGGTGAGCTTTCTGAGAATGGTTTAACCACGTGAATTCGCTTCCGCCCGAGTCTAAGCACAGCATTAAGGCCGCAAATGAAACCCAGGTATTTGGCGACGTTGTTGTTGGTAGTTGGATTGGCGTAAGTTTCAGGGTCACGTGCTGACTCACATCCTCATCGGTGACAAGTAAGTGCTTCGGAGTACCGGGAGACTATCGTCGGCGGACATCGTGATCTCAGACAATGCTTTGATGAACGACAACGCGAACGCCAGCCTCGAGCTCAGCGTGCTCAGCTCGGGCGACATGTCTGTGGTCTCAACCCAGGAGCTTTTCATCGACTTGCTCTCGATTTTCTCCGCCGGCAGTGGCGACGTCGAACTCCAGTCTTCGCTGATCAACGTGACAGCCTCTATCTCCATAAGCTAGCTTGGCAGTGGGGACGTTGCGATCATCGTGGACGTGATCTGGGCGCACGCAGTACCATCACGAGCGTTGGCTCGGGCAACGTCGACATCTAGGCCGACAACATTGTCGCCTGCTCGATGGACTCGCTGGTAGCAGACTCGGGACATGTGACTTTGTCCGGCAATGGCTCGTGCGTGAGCCTGACCACCACGCTTACAGGCTCGGACAAGCTCGCGCTCGGCTCGATCGTCTCTCAGTTTGCAGATGTCGGAGTCTATGACTCTGGTGACGCGATCACCCAAGCGAAGAAGAAGTTCGTGGCCACGATGACTGGCACTGGAGAGCTTCACTACGTGGACGATGTGCCCAGGGAAGTGGTCGTGCGCGGCCTGCCGTCATCATCGTACCGTAATCATCACAGTTACAAGAAGAGGATCAGGCCCGCGCGCCACCGAGAGTACGACTCGTACGATCCGTATGTGCCACGTCATCGCGAGCGCATTCCTCGATGTGTGGGTGTGCGCACGAAGCACAACGGTCGCTTCGTCAGCACTGTCGATGACGACGATGGCAATGATGGTGACAACTCGTCTGATGCCCTTGTGAGTGCGGTCACAGATGATAATCCGTTTCATGACGGCGTCCTTGTGGGCAGGCCATTCGACAGCGGCGACGACGACTTTGCCGTGCAGAACCTCGCTGCTGTGGCACTCTCGGGTGCTCACTTGGGCCAGCCAGCGATGGTCGCTGGTTATGTTAGTGTCTTCGTGGGCATCGCCGCTCTCCTCGCCGTTTACAGGTATCGGTAGCCGCGCCGAGTACAGTCCGTTCATCGTAGTGACCACGACCGCAAACTAAGCAACACTGGGCATGTACTGCACTACTACTTTTCTTGAGGCGTAGTGTGCGACGGAAGCTTCGCTTCAGAAGTCCGATTGTCTGGTGATATTGAAGTGTAGTATCTGATACGTACTTATGCCACCAATGCACAATCCAACTGATCGATCTGAAACTGCTGTACACGTGCGTTGCATGCATGCGCACAATACTGTACGACTGCACGAGTATGGTCGGTATCTTCGATAGTTTGACTACGTTATATATATCAGTAGCTCCTAGCACACGCTGCTTGAGGGCTGCACGTGGCACTCCAAGCGCTTGCCTCGACACTGCGTGATGGCGTGGTTCGTGCTCACAATGCGTGGATGGATGTGCTGAAAGATCAGTGCCCACTCACTTAGTTCTCGGAATGACGGTGAATGACTGCAGGAGTGAATGCACCTGGTTTGTGTCTGTCGTCCGTTCGAACAACTTTGCTCCGTTTGTTCGTGGAACGGTCCTGGAAGCAAAAGCATCACGACTCCGATTGATCAGCCACACGCACGCACGGGCAGGGAATGCAATGCACAAACTGAGCTCCATTCGATATGATCACTTGACAGGCGCTTCAATCTTCAATTCGCCATCTAACGCACACGCACTTCTGTGATCATCCGCGCCTCAGCATGAAATTCGGCGTTGCGTCGAAGAGCTCGAGATGGTTCGCAGTCGCTCTCACGTTGGTGATCACCACCTGTGTCAGCGCAGTCATCGTGAAGTCCAGCAACATCACAGCTCCGTCAAGCAACCGGGGCGCCTTCCAGACACTCGAGAAGACCTGGAACGTCTCGGGTCCAAGTGAACTGCGCAATCTACTTGTGCAAGCCCCAGGCGTGGTGTACATTGACTACGATGCGACGCTTAACACGAATGAACCAGACACCCTTGTAGCGAAGGTAGTACTCACGGGCGACTCGGAAGACTTGGTTAACGCATTCCAGGTCCTTCCATTAAACGAGCGTTCTGGTGAAGGAGGCCTCGAGTTCCGCTTCCACCCTGGAGTAGGCGCGTTCCAAGGCCACCTGCTCACCCGCATCTTACTCGGCGACAAGCGCGTGCTTCAGAGCGTCAAGAGCGTCTCGTCCGCAGACGTCATGATCTCCGATAACGTCCTGATGAACGGTGATGAAGCTGCCAGAGTCGAGCTTAGCGCCCTCGGGCCAGGTGATGTGACCGTAGTCTCCACCGAGAAGCTAAACGTCGGGACGCTCTCCATTCTGGCAGCCGCGAGCGGCAATGTCGTAGTGCAAGCTCCATCGATTGAAGTGACCAAGTCAATCAATGTGAATTCAATCGGCAGCGGAGATGTCGCGATTGTCGGCGACGAGATCAAGACGAACGCTATGAACATCAAGAGCGTCAGCGATGGTGATGTATACGTCCAGGCCAACACCGTGATCACGACCACAATCGACGCGTTATTGAGTGGCTCCGGCGATGTCACATTCTCACGCGGTGGCTCGTGCGTACACCAGCGTGTCAAGCTTATTAGTGACGGAGGTTTTGCCTCCGGGTCTATTGTGTCCGAATTCGCGGACGTTGGCGTCTATGGCTCAGGTAATGCACTCGTGCAAGCGAAGGAGAAGCTCATGGCCACGATGACTGGCACTGGAGAGCTTTACTACGTGAACGATGCGCCAAGGGAGGTGATCGTGCATGGCCGCCAGTCATCACTTCGAGGTCACAGATCAAGCAGCAAGAAGATCAAGCAAGCACACAGTAATGAATTCGACACGTACAAGCCGCATGTCCAACGACAGGAGCGCATTCCTCCACTGTTGATCGTTCGCATGAAGAAGAACAATGGACACCTCAGCACCACCAGCAGCATCGCTGGCGATGACGATTCATTGGAGGAGAGCGTGGTCGTGATCATACCAGACGATAGTCTTGACATTGAGAACCTCGATGCCGGCGTGCTCTCACTCTCGAGCTACACGACGCCGGAATACCTCGAGGTCTTCTTATGCATCATGGTGGGCATCGGCGCGATGCTCAAGTATCGCAAGCGACGGCTCCGCGACCGTATCCTCCGTCGCAATCAGTACACACCGCTTGTCGTCGCGACCGCAGCGGTACAAGGGTTTGTCACGTTGCTATCCCAGGCGTCGAGTGCGAGTACGAATTCGAGGTGAGTGCTTTGTGAAGTAGGTAACCCGTTAAGGGAGGAAGGAGTTTGAATGCATAAAGCGTTGTTCATGTTGCAAGAAGCACTCCTTGAGTCATCGTAGTACTGGTACTGGTCATTAACGTACGGTGCTGACGAGCTCTAGCGCGCACACACGCTTGTGACCACGTGAATCTTGTGCATTGCAATGTCGATACTGAACATCACTCGCTGCCTGAGTACCACAACCAGATCTTATTACTGATGCATCATCACATGTTCATCAGCTCATAAGCTACAAGATCAAGCGATCAACCATCCTGCTGATGCTAGAACGATGCTAGGAGATGAGGAGACCAAGGAAGGCAGGCGAGCGGCTTCCCCTCAATTCCATACAATTTGCAACTCGCAATCATTCTGATCTCGAAATGATGGTGAACATTAATTGGGATAAATGTATCACGCTTCATGAAGCTCCGTGCAAAATCAGTCAGCACTTTAGTTGGGCAGCGCAAGGCACTTCGCCTGGGAGCTCACTCACTCTCCAATTCACCTCCAGTCCCACAAGAGCCTCCTCAACTCGCTATCTCTCCAAGATGAAGTCCTTCGTTGCGTCAACCACCAAGTGGCTCGCTCTCGCACTCGCTCTCTCGTGGTCCGTCTCCGGAGCCGATGCTGCCACGATCAAGGCCAGCGGTGTCACTTCTGCGCCAAGCAATCTGGGCGCCTTCCAAACGCTTGAGAAGACCTGGAGCGTCTCGGGCCCAACTGCGCTTCGCAACCTGCTCGTACAAGCCCCAGGCTTGGTGTACGTTGACTACGACGCGTCGCTCAACGCCAATAAACCAGACGGTCTCATTGCACAGGTTGTGCTCACGGGTGACTCGGAAGATCTCCTCAACGCATTCGACGTCGTCTCGCTGGACGAGTCCACCGGCGAGGGCGTTGAGCTCTGCTTCCACGCGCCAGTCGGCGACTTCCGCGGTCACCTGCTGACGCAGATCCTCGTCGGCAGCAAGCAGATGCTGCAGAACTTCAAGAGCGTCTCTTCTGCAGACGTCGTGATCTCTGACAACGTCCTCAAGAGCGACGATGAGGCTGCGAACCTCGAGCTAAGCGTGTTCGGCTCGGGCGACGTGAACGTGTTCTCGACCCAGAAGCTCTTTGTCGGCACGCTCTCGGCATTGGCTACTGCCAGCGGCGACCTCGAGATTCAGGCTCCGCGCATTGAAGTGACCAAGTCCATCACGGTGAGCTCGCACGGCAGCGGTGATGTCGCCCTCGTCGCTGACGAGATCAAGGCTGATGCGGTCGCCACCAAGAGCACCGCTTCAGGTGACGTCTACATCCAGGGTGACAGTGTAAGCGCGACCACGATCGACACGCTGATCAGTGGATCCGGTGACGTCACGTTCTCGCGCGGTGGTAAGTGCACCACCCAGACCGTCAAGGTCACGGCCTCGGGCGACTTCGCCTCAGGATCGATCATCTCTGAGTTCGCGGACGTCAGCATCTTTGGCTCGGGCGACGCCCTCGTGCAGGTGACAGACAAGCTCGTGGCGACCATCACGGCATCTGGAAACATTCACTACGTGAACGACGAGCCCAAGGAGGTGGTCGTGCACGGGCGCCCAGCATCGTCGTCGCACCGAGGAGGCCACCACGGCTCGATGAAGGTGAAGAAGATCAAGCAGGCGCACAAGAACGAGTTCGACACGTACAAGCCGTACACACCACACCAGGAGCGCATCCCACTTCTGTTTATCTCCCGCTCCATGAACAGCGGATGGTTCATCCCCACCATTAGCGATGACAATTTACTGGGGGAGCGTGTCGTTGTGATCACGGAAGGCGACAGCTACGACAACGAGGCTGCGAACCTCGCTGCTGTTGCGACGCCTTCAGCTGGTCGCAAGGGCACCCCAGTGGTGATCACGAGCTATGTTGGCGTCTTCATGGGCGTCGTCGGTCTCGTCGCCGTCTACAAGTACCGCCAGCAGCGCCGCCGCGCCGAGTACAGCCCCCTCATCGCAGTGACCACGACCGCGGGCTAAATTAGCTCGCACTGGTGAGTCTTGATCGTTTTGAAGTGTAAATAAGGAGGCATTGCTGAAGATCATAGCTCCCCATTGGGGATATCAAGATATTTCTGTGTGGTATGACTCTCAACTCTGCGTCGAATGGAAAGACAACGTGATGTAAAAATGAGAAAGGTCAGGTTTCAGGTTTAACCGATCGAGATGGCGCTCCGCATCAGCGGGGTCCGCTATCTCGCGTGAAGCCATTAAGCTCTTGCACTCCTGCACTGCAGCATCTTGGGTCGTGCTAGCGGGTCTCTTGTCGGGCGAACCAGTGCCCGGCGTCATTGTCGAAATAAATCTGCAACAGATGTTGTTCTGCTCTCGCGTCGCCTGCCAGACTCTACATAGAGGTGGGGTCGTCTATCCATGAGAAAGGTTGTACGCTCGCAGGCATCGTGCCATGTCGTGCTGAGCTGACTTGCTTGCTCGAGTACGTACATGTATAGACCACTCGGGGAAGTGTGTGTGTGCGTGTCTGAGATGGCTAACGATGCTGTTTGTTAGGGCATGACCCCCTTCACCCAACAGAGAGCTCGCCAAGGAGCATTAAATTCACCGAAGCACACAGTTGGCCCTCTCTCTGCGTACGGTACTGTGTGTACGCGCTGTTTGAAGGCGGCAAATTCCAGCAGAGAGGTAGTACACCGCTACTGTAGGGTCTGCTCCGGATTGTGCGCTGACAGAATACCATCATTCGGAGGAATTGTCGCACGTCATGCATTCCCAACACCAGAATGATGGCTGATTGCAGCGCTGAGTATCAGGCGCAGAGCCAGGCAGCCGCTGGTGCTCATCCAGTGCCACTTTGGACAGAGTGAAGGAATCGTCTCGCAACTGTAATGACAAACGCTCCACCCCACAGGAGCTTCAGCAAGGGAAGGGAGAGACACCACTCCTCCATTCCCTAATCTGCCTCGCTCTCGACAAGCCCAGCTTCACACACAAGCACACACACCTCCGCACTCTCTAGCCATGAAGTGCTTCGCCCCCTCGTTCGCCCTCACGCTCGCCACGCTGCTTGCTGCACTTTCGACTGCCGACGCACTCTCGATCCACAACT
>JAASGO010000125.1:0-45525 GCA_023334245.1 Globisporangium cederbergense | reverse complement strand
CAAGTACTGGAACGTCGCGGCCAAGATCCCGAGTCAGGCGAGTGTGTTGATCCTCAGCGGGAAGCTGGACCCGCAGACGCCACACAAGTACGCCGAGCGCCTGCTCCAAGTCCTCGACGGCTCGAAGAAGGAGCTCGTGGCCTTCAAGTACACGCCGCGTGGCATCGCCATGAATGCGCAGTCGTTCAGCACAAGTTATTCGTATAATCAAACACCAAATCCGATACCGCGTTCAACTGCTCGCGTCGTAGGTGAACGGCACTGGCGACCTCGCCAAGCTGGATAAGAGCTGCGTCACCAGGTCAAACTACTTCATGTTGAACCTCGAGCCGGACGACACGTACATTTCCAAGATCCTGGGTACGGCTGACGGTGTCTACGATGGCAAGCTGTACTGGCACTACACGACAGGCTTTCGGACACCGCTCATCATCGCGTCAGCTGTCGCCGACGTACTCTTGCTGGGTCTCGCGCTGAACTTTCGTGAGAGACGCCGTGAGCGCACAGCAGCCTTACACGCGAGTCAAGAGGGCGCGGAGGATTTCATGGTCGATGTTGTCGCCGGCCAGGACTTGGAGCCCACAAACGAGACCTCACTGTTGCCTGTGACTGAAGTTGAGCCCGGAACTGTGGAGACACGCGGGTAGGAAAGTGAACGAGGACATCAGAAGTAAGTGGCCGAGCTATTCATTTCCAGGTTAGTGAAAGTCGTGCATACAGTTGTTCAGTCGATTGGGTACCTTACTAGAGCCTTCCATGCACAAATCCGAAGGTACTGACCGTCACATGCTCTTCACACTCGCACGTTTCAATTTTCTTCAGCGCACCCTCTTGGCGAGGAGTCGTGTCGAGATGTGTGGTGCCTTCATGGCTAGAACCTCAGCTGGCTGATCTGTTGCTACGCGAGGCGATCAGCACCACGCTTTTCGAGGAAGTTGACGAGGTTTCGCTTTTACAGTGTGTTTCTGATTCTGTTGCCATTCTTCACTTCCTTGACTCGCTGAAACGCACCATCGCTTCCTACCGGATTACAAGTCTTCTTCATCAGTGCTCGTTCCCAGAAGTAGACTCACACGGTCATCGCCATCACTCATGAGCTTCGCCAAAGAGGCTGTAGTCATCATCACTTGCAGCTGCCAGCGCCGCAATCAACGCTTCGGTCTCGTCATAGTCGCTCAGTCGCTCAGGCATCGATACTTCTGAATTGATCTGCTCTTCAATCCTTGCTCCTTCCTGAGCTTCTTCTTCTTCTTCTTCTTTGAGCTCTGTCTTGAAGTGTGGTTGCAGATCTTCGATCCTTGTCTCTCGCGGATCTTCGCTTTGTTGTAGTGTCTCGACTGCCTCCTTCAGGTGCGACGGCTCCTCATCGATCTTTGGCGTGCTGCTGAGATCAAGCTCACCGAGTTCTTCAAGCCTTCTTTCTGCTTCTCCTTCTCCTAGTGTTGCTGCACTGTTGTCTGGAAGAAAAGTCATCGGCGGCGACATGAACGGATTGTAGTCCTGCTCGCGCTGGAAGTCGTACGAGTAGTTCATGTCCATCATCCGCTTCGGGCGGCGCTTTGCCATCTTGGAAGAACTGCTGGTGGTGGCTGTGGCTGATGCTGTCGTCACTGTGGTGTCAGCAAACTGAAACCGGTCGTCACCAGTCGACGACGCAAAGCTGCTCTGCATTGATGTTGGGTACCCATTCTCTGCTTGAGCACTGTGGTACGACGCGAGACTGTGATTTGAGCCGCTCATTGAATGCATCCCAGTACTAGTACCAGTACTACTTGTGTGAACTGCGTTCATGCGCTGCACGCGCGAGCGGATCGAGGGCTTGAACGCGTCGTACTTTGGGATCGAATCCATGTCGAGGCACTCGTACTCACACAAGTTCACTGGACTGTCCAGCTCGTCTTCATCCTCATCACCACCATCACCACTTGCAAAGCTCTCGTCGCTGCGCAGTCGATCCAAGTGCACGCGTGAACTGCGCCCGTTGTCGGCGTCCGCATCATAGGTCGCCAGGTCCGGAATGCTGCTGTTGCGCGACGACGAGTCGTTCGCGAGGCTCGCGAGACTCGACTCGAGCGAGTACTTGTCCACTGGCGGCTGGTAGTCGCACGCAAATGGGTTCAGCGAGCCATCGTCATCATCATCGTCTTCAAAATTGCCGCCACTATCGGCTCCAGTCGGGTCCGACCCCTCCGTCGAGCTCGTCAGCGGCGTCAGCGGGCCATCCAGAATCCGGTCCTCAGTCTCGAACAAGTCTACTGTCGCCTCATGGTTCCCAAAAGCAGTAACGTCGTCAACAGAAACTGGTGGTGGTTGTGTGTCTCTCTTGAGCGACTCGACGCTGTTGCTCGTGCTGCCAGACGGTGATGAGTTGCCGATAATTACGACCGTTTTCGCCTTTGAGCCTATGCGAGGAGCACCCGATGACGACGGCTTTACATTCTTCTTTTGATTCTTGAGCACCACGGAGGACGCGATGTTGCGCAGATAGGCATCCAGCTCGTCCTTCGAGCCCTCGCCGCCCAGTTTCCCTGTCATGGCGTACTCCACCAGCAAACTACACACAAGGTGCACATGCCACAGTTGCGCTCATTAGACCACCATCGCAATCAGTAGAGCTGATTGGCAACAACTTTGGGCGTACGAGTTGGCCAACAGCACGAGCTCGCTGATCTGCTGCAGCCGCTTCTCCATCTTAGAGTTCCAGTCCTCCATGCCCACAACCCAGCGCCCTGTAACAAGTAAGCATGAGGTCAGTCAGCAGCATACACACTCTGTACAATTATTCGTAGCAGCAGCGTACCGGCGTCTGCAACGTACGCGAGACTCGATCTGCGAGGCACAACACATGGAGAAAAATAATCGCCATTAGTAAACACTACATACACGAATGCGTTCTGACTGGCGAGCTCAACACAACATAGGGCGCACTCTAGCTCGTCACGGATCTCGTCACGGTACTCGTAGCAGCGCGCGAACAAGCGCTCGGCCGTGCTTGTGACCTCCTTCGGCAGGTTTGCGCGTACGCGCTGGAAGAACTTTTCGTAGTAAATCACCTAACGTCATTCGCCATACAACACAATACAACACGCCCACGCGTGAGCACTCATACATTTACACCGCATAGTACTAATGCGCACAAACGCATCGCACACCTTCTTCATGAAGGTCGCGAGGTTGTCTTCGAGCCCGAGGATGCCGTTCGCGACTGTCGAGACGGACTTCGAGATGCTCGTGATCGTCTGCGTGCGGCCGAACCAGCCCGCCATGCTGCTCTGCTAGTACTGGTAATGTATCTGCCGCTGGTAGAGCTTGAAGAGAGGGCGTCTGCTGATGTCGCTCGCTCACGTGGAGAGAGACGGGCGGACGAGCGCTTCTTGCTGCTTTCTCGCTTCTCGCTCGCGTTCGTCTGTTCTTCTTGACGTTTGTTCTCTCCCTCTCGAATCCGATCACATAACTCCAACTAGCGGCGTTTCGCCCAAAATAGATACCCTATAGTGCATATCAGAGGCAGAGATTCCTACTGTTTGAGTCTTTAATAAAACTCAGCACTTGGAATCTTACAAACGTCAAGTCTATTCAGCTAAAACAGTGCTATGCTTTTGGCGGAAAGATGCATAACCTGCTGTCGTCGGTCATAAACATAGAGCTGAATTTGTTGAATACACTTAGCGCTTGTATGGTTGCGAGTCCAGAAGCAAATTCATCACTTCGACAATAGCAAGATTCCGATACAAAAATCTCACCTTACCTAAATCGCCTTCGTAAAATCCAGGTTTCAAATTCGTCCTTACAAATAAAACTAGGTTACCCAATGCTTTCGATTCAAATCTTATTTACGCAATTTTCTATTTCACGGTGTTAAATCAAAAATTCTTGGATTAGACTAAGAAAATATAAAGAGAAAATCGCTATAAAGACTACTTTGAAAATGTTTCAAAATCATGCTAATGTTCATAAATAATGTCCAAAGATTTTTGGAAATAAGTGAATTCGGCAATATCCTTGGATGGATTAGTAAGTGGAGTCGGGAACATCTCGGTCGGCATGATGAAGGTCGATAAGTTTAGTCTAGAGTTGGAGAAGAAGAGCGCGAGGCCATAGAGCAGGATGAACGCCACGGTGTTGCGCTTGAGGTCGTCCAAGAGCATGCCGAGACACAGAAAAGGATCGTCATGAACGTGAAGCCCTGAAGCTGGATCTGCTTGCGGTCGACACTGTTGATAAAGAGCCCGCCACGAAGTAGAAGCTAAGATCGTGGACTCGTTTCTCGTTTTCAAGGCAGTTTTGCACTTCGGTTTGCAGAATATACCATCAACAAGTCAAGGAGAGAGGAGGGTTGCGTGGCAACCCCCTGTGTTCGAATTTGCCGAGATGCCACCGAAGAGAAGCCTCGGATCAACAACGACTAGATCGACCTCGAGTGCCTGCGCTTGCTGCCACAACACACGTTCGACTACACGTTCGTCTATTTCTTGGACACCCATGGATACGTTCTCTATGTCTTCGTGTGCTCTATATACGGCAATGATAGTCTAGGCTTGTTTTAAATGCCTAAGCACTCGCTTAGCTAGTGGAAGCCCGTGCAATATGTCGATGACGTCGAGCTCGCGTACGTGATGACGCGCTTCCACAAGATCCATGACTTTGGCCACGTGCGCTTCGCCGTGCCATCCATCACCATGGGCGAGGTCATATACACGCGCATTGAGCACGCGCACACGGCGTTCCCCGTGACTACGGTCGCAACGAGCAATTGGTACTTCAAGTTACAACCCGGTGAGTGACGGTCGATTTGGAAAGCATATTCGCATTCATATTTATTTAGCCTTGCTAACGAACTTGATTGAAAAACTAAACAGTTGAAGGGCGTCTGGCAGCGACAGCGATCATCCCGTGGGCCAAGCGCGCGGGCAAGAACGTGAGTGTCCCCATGACCGTGGCCCACGAAGAGGAGTGGGAAACGCCGCTCGACGAGCTGCGCGCGCGGCTCAGCATCGAAGTGGCACCGCCATTCCCTTCAATCACCACCACCGTGTGAGTACAGAACTAGAGAGGACGACCCAAGGCTGTGAACAAAAAGATGAGGCCAAGACAGAAGCTTCGCTAACAGCCCATCCACCACGAGAGGTGTAGATGAGCAGTGCGCTGGGTAGCAGAGGATCAAATGAGGATCACAGTGGAGTAGAGCGAAACAACAAGAAGAGAAAGGTTATGCGGTTGCTGCGAAATAGATCAAAGCACACATCCATTAGAACCCTAAGTTTCCTATCATTATCAAGCGGCTCATACATACTTACACCCAACCAGCAGCAACACATACACTAACCACTTGGTCTTTCATTTGACCAGGCTATTGGGCGAAAGGCCTATGCGCCCTTGCCGTTGGCCATGGAAATCATGGCCGAGAGGTTCTGCGTCATGGCGTAGCTGAAGGAAAGCATGTAGATGACGAAGAGCACGCCGCAAGCCATGGACGAGTAGCCACCGTACACACGCAGTTGCTGCGCGTCGAGCTTCTGGCGCGGCAGCAACAGCACGGCGAGGAACGCGAGCGCGTGCACGCCGTACGTGATCATGAGCAGCAGCGTGAGCTTGCCCTCCTGCGAGGTCGTCACGCTCGTGGTCATGATCTTCTCGCTGATCGTGCGCATGGCCACGGCCAAAATGCTGCGGAAGGACAGGAAGAGCGCGATGGTGGCGCCCTCGGCACCGTTCTCGGCGATCTCGGTGGCCGGGATGAATGAAAAGATGTTGATGAGCCCGTCCGTGAAGCCCATGAAGCAGTTGAGTAGGTCGTAGACGAGCTGGCCGCGCGCCGACTCGACGTACACAAGCAGCAGCGCGCGTAGCACCTCGAGCCCCACGAGCACGCTCACGGCCATGAACATGCACCGACGCCACGAGCTGTTGGACCACGAAAGCTTCCACCAGACCATCACGCCGATCGTCGCGATGTACTTGAGCGCGTCGTCGCGCAGCGTGATGTTCGGGTCGAGCGCCGCGAGCTTGCGCAGCGCCTTGTTGGCGTTCACGAAGTAGAAGCGTGTGGACGCCAGAAGGATGGTGAGGAAGAGCACGATCTGCCACACGGCGCGTTGCTGGCACATGCGGATGAACGCACGCACGCGGTCCATGGCTTTGATTTTGGTTTCAGCTGGCTGGGCCATGATCACGCCGTCCGCGATCATGGTTGCCATGGCGTCGGCCTCGGCCTGGTACACGGACCGCTCCGTGCAGTTACGCAGCACGAATGGCACGGGCACGAGGCTCAGGAACGCCAGGATCGCGTAGCCGTGGAAAGGCTGGATGAAGTCTAGGTGATACTGGTTCTTCTGCGTGTCGAAGCTCACGACAAGTAGCGTGATCCAGCTGGCCACGCACTCGACGCCGGAACGGAAGATGAGGTAGTTGATCTGCAGCTCGCCGCGCGTGGTCAGCGGCTCGCGCTGCGAGAGCTCGATCACGCGCGAGTCCGTGGCGATCTTGGAGAACATCGTACCGAAGGTCGCGCCCATGATGAGCACCATGTAGTAGATGATGTAGTCGCTCTGCGGGTGCTTGGCATCCTCGCTGGGCGTGATGCTCGCCGAGAGGATGGCGAGCCCCATGAGCATGCAGAAGCTCATGAGCGTGCCCACGATCATGTACGACTTGCGTCGGTAACCGCAGATCGGGTAGATGTCCGAGATGAGTCCCATGAAGAGACTGAGGCACGTCGGGATGGACAGCAGGCACTCGGTCACGGCCGAGCTCTCGGAGATCTGGCGCTCGAGGAAGTTCATGAGCGTCGGCCGCATGCAGTAGCGCAGGATGGCGTAGATGAAGCTTGAACCGGCTGTCGCGAAGAGGATGCCGCAGTACGCGCGCGTGAAGAGCTTGACGCCGCCGCCGTCGCGCAGCGCGCCGAACTGCTGGTAGTTGAAGAACTTGTTGCCGGCTACGAAGCGGTTGTTGCCCTGGTCTAGACTCGACTCGCGCGGCATCTGGCCCTCGAGCATGTTGAACTGCTCGTGGTGCGGCATCTCGGAGCGCGTGGACGTTGTCGCGAAGAAGCCCGCGCCCTCCTTGTGGTTGGGCATCATCGGGTGCCTAGTTGACTCAGCTATGAGACTGGATGGACCTGTACTATCAAAGAGAGACTGGCTGCCCTGCGACTGGAGATGTTCTTGTTGCCAAATGAGCTCTTGGCGGTCTGGATGAAGCTCTTGGTGCGAGGCGGACTGTCTGCGTCCGGCGCTGCTACTGCTGGCGTCTCAAGCGCAGAAAAACAAGTGGGGACGACAGCTGAAGGGAGGCGCGAAGCCGAACTGACTTGTGAGCTGCCAGTGTGTTTGTGTGCTCCCTTTCCGTTCTTCCATGGGCCATAGACCATGCGGTGGCGCTTCCCTGTGGGAAGCTGATGATGGACGGTGCCACATGCGCCATGGTGTTGCCCTGGAATGTGCGGTCGTCGCATTGCAAGAGAGCCAGATTCTTCTCACCTGTGTAATTGAGTATATTATTGATTAAAGGTAAAATTGAGACTGCATGAAGGGTCAGCAAAATAGTATGTAAACGGTTATGTTTTTTATTATTGTTATACAGGTATATGAAATATAAATAGGTAATTAAAGCGAATATAGGAAGTGGCTGTTTTCTGAGTTTCGTCTTTGGGGGTTTCGTGATTTTTGAACTTTCCACTCTTCTCGTTTGATTTATTGTGTTTGCTATGCAATGTTTTGCTTTTGCTGGTTGAGTGTGCGCCATTTGTGGTGTTTATCCACGAGTTTGAAGCTCTCTCCTTTCTGTGCATGAGAGAACGCGAGCTATGATAACGAAGTTGCTTGAGCGAGTTGCGACTCGCCTTGGCACTTCGCTGTTGCTCACAGCCGCTCGGGCGCTAGGTGGCAAGCAAATGTCCACAGACCCCACAAGCTGGATGGAAAGGGAAGCCCAGCTGGTCTATTTGGACAAACCCAATGCATCTGGACGCTGTGTATTTGCATTTTGATTGGACCGAATATCTGCTCTTACTGAGAGCATTTAGCAAAGCTCCATTCCGCCTTTATGAGTGAGCCAGATGCGCGGCGAAACAACTGCAAGCAACGCCGAAAAAAGCCGCGTGTTCTCTATATTAAATGGCTCAGCTGAGGCATCCTCTGGTCTTGCAGGCGTGAGTTTACGACCCTCAAAGCGAGTGTACTGCACATCTGAGAGAGCAGAGCTTTCTTGAATTTCAAATCCCTGTACCCTTGCAAGTTCTTGCCTCACCACACCACACTGATCATCTCGCCAATCTTCACGCTCGGAAGACGGTGCGATCGATGATCGCCAAGCAGGCTGGCGAACGCAGCACATATCTCTTCACACCAACCGTCAACCTTTTGCAAGGTCAGTCAGTATGCACACACTCGCTGCTTGATTCCGAGAGACAAGCAGCTTCAGATCTCAACATATCCGCGCCAGATCGAGTTTGCTTCGGTTTTGTTCAGTGAGATCCTGAAATATCACGTTAGATAACGTGAAAAGCTGGATCGATCGTCTCTTTTCAGGGAACCAGCTGGCCCGCGGCCTTTTTTCCCTTTCTCCAGCTGGACTGTTGAAAGAAAGGCCAGACCGTCGACGCGGCGATCCTGACGCACACACCACAAGCGAAAGTCTCAAAAGCAATTCCCAGTGAGCCATGGATACATCCGCGGTGGCAAACCGAAGCCAAGTGGAGCTACTGCGCTCTCTGGCCCCAAGACCAGCCAAAAGCCATGCTCCATCCGACCAGATCAGCGCAGTTGCGAGCATGGGCTGTCAACTACTGCAAATGCGAGAGAAGTCGCCAAACACGAGAGATGAAAAGTCACATTTTGAAGATTCTTGGCCACTTCGCCAGCAGGCGGGAAGCCGTACACCTTTGTAGACCGCCCGCGTCAACCTTTTGAATTCAGTCGTGCGATGTATGTGCCCTCTTAATGCATTGGTGGCACTTGCAGTACCTACGAAAGGTGTTCACTCTGATTGAGCTCAGGACAATGCCGCAACAACCAAGAGCTCACATCGCTGGATTTATACTTTGCTTGCTTCTTGAAGCTCTTCGAAGCTCGCTCGCCATGGTACTTTGCGCTGTAAGCAGGAACTTTAGAAAGTACCGTGGCATTGCATTGCAGCGTGTAGAATTCTGGAGATCGACAGGTGGCCTTCGAGAGGTCCTGAGACCTCCATTTCGTCTCGGGGTTCCGTTTTACTGGAGCAACTTGTTGGATCATTCCGCTCCACCGTCGCATCGCCACCAGCGTGGTGGTTGCTTGCTCGTGGTGGCGATGGTGGTGATGTGTCTGCATGCGCTTATGAAAGGAGGAGAAAGCTGATCACTGTGCGCACGGCGTTCCAGTTCCCTTCGATTTTGAAGTCCAGCGGAAACCTTGACTTGCCGCCAGTCGCAGTGACAAATGTCCTTGCCGCATGTGATAATCCTTTTGAGTACCAAGGACAGAATTTCATCGATGAAGTGACTTCTTGGCTATGAAATGTAAAACCAATCGATTTAAGCAGGCATCGATTGCACAGCATTCCTGATCATCAACAAGGCGAGCGCGCCTTTGATCACCGCTGGATAGGACAGGCAGCTTGGCTCCGATTGCATCGCATGATGTCGCGTCACCTTGTTTCGGGGTTGTGTGGACAGACGATCGTGCGGCTTACGTCCCCACGCATAGCTGCTCAACGAAATCTCACAGCACAACAAGCTCCAGTAATGAGCACGGGCACTTCGGAAGCAACGCGCCCCGATGAGACTCTGATGCATTCTGACGGGAGCTCTGGTCTGGTGGCCAAGTCGCTCGCCAATTCGCCAGTGTGACATGAGCGCGTTGCAACCTCCACCAAGATCGAGAGCTTTTACAAAGTGAAGACTGTGTTGTACGATGCTGGCTTTTCCATTGGAGCTTGCTGCTACGTGCTGACCGTTTGCCATCGGAGCGGCTGCATGGGTGACAGAAGACAGTATGCAGGAGTAGTAGAGGCGATCAGACTGGAGCCATTCCATTCGACCTCGCTCAGCTGCTTTTCCATGACAGGCGTGGCCAATGCGTAAAGGCTCAGACGCACGATGGATGGCTCCTCGTGCGAGCAGCCGAGCTCTCGGATCAAGTGAGGCTTTTACACTACATGCACGACTGAGGTCAGCAGGTCGCGCCCTGTCATCATATCGCCTCAAGACTGAGCCAGCAGCAGCTGCATATCCCAAGGACTTGTCCATGAACAGAAGCACTGCCGCCACTCCGTGAAGACCATTTCTCATTTCATCATTTGCTTTCGCTTCTTTGTGAGTTTTTGGCAACTTTTCGGCATTCGATCGATCCATGAAAACCCCGGACCTGGCGCCAACTCGGGACGGGACGGAAGAATTGCCAAAAGAATCGTGACAAAAAGGAACAGGACAAAGTACAGTCGTACCTCTCATTACTGACCAGCAACAATTCGACCAAAAGTTACCAAAGTAGACAATTTTTTATTGTGAAGTATTACAAAACAAAGGAGTACTTTGCCAGTGCCACGTAACCAGTTGCCGGATAAAAGGAGGGCCAATGCGAACCTTTTCCTCTCTTCACAAGTTCGGCCCATTTTGGAAAATACCGGAAATAACCTGGAGTGCATTTTTCGACTTCGTCCTATGTTTCTATTGGCCAAAAATGTGCGCGAGTTTGGTTTCGTACACTCTACTGGTCAATTTTGTGAGCAAGAAAAATGCATCGTGGTTGGGTCTGGTGCTTTCCGGAGCAACACTACTTATCCTACAGTGATACCACATTTGGCATCTTTTCTGCAGTACCAGTAGTCTGATTCTTTCCTCACGCGCGTGTGTAGGCTGCATTCTCACTTCGCCTTCCTGCCTGGCACGGGCGGCGCGACCTCCACCTGTAGCCGCTGGCGCAACTCCTCGAGCGGCGTCTCGAACTCCTCTTCGTAGATCGTGTTCATAAGAAAGTGCGCGTTCTTGGCTGCACGGTTCGCCCACGGGATGTACACGCGCAGGAGCTGACGGCGCTCGTCTATAAACATAGTCACCAGCCGCTCTCTATCAGTTCCTATGATCATGACAGGCTCATTCCTATAACAGTATCATCACTCACCGGACGTTAAGCGCAGTGGACCCACGAAGCTGCTGAGCGCGCACACGGGTAGCTTGGTCTGCGCAAGCTCGACGTACTTGAGAACGATCTCGCCAAAGACTGTGGGCGGCAGCCCGAAGAGCACGTGCCAGAAGTCGTGCAGCTCGCGGTAGCGCTGCATCACGTACGCGAGCTCGGCGTCGTCCACGAACTTCACGTATGCGCGACCGTCGGCTTCAAATCTGGATACAAAAGAACAGCACACAGGCTTTAGTGACACGTCGCAGTCGCGACGAACATGCTCACATGCTCACATGCTCAGGATTTCATTTCATACCCGTGCGCGTCCATGAACTGCGAGTACGCAAACCCAAACGAGTCCTTGGGTAGCGCGCGCAGGTACTCGATGTCGATCTGGTCACTGCGAACGCTGGGCCGCTCAGCAAGAATGCGCGAGCCAGTGGGGTCCGAGCACATCTTCGCATGCACCTGGCGCAGCGCGTCTCGTCCTGTGGGTCAAACAAGCACAACGAAGTCAGCATTGAACGCATTCAGTTGCGCTACGCGTAATAACATCATTCTGCGGTACTACAATAACGCTGCATACCTGTGGCGTCACCAAGCGCGGCCAGCATGTCACCGCGCTCTGGGTCCGCGAACACGGAGAGGGCGGACGCCACCGACACCAAGATCTTCTGCGTGGGCGACGTCGGCATGTGCGTCTCGTAGAGCACGCGTTTCTGCGGTAGACCCGCCGCTGGGCCCAACACTCTTGCGGTACCTGTTGTAGCTGTAGCTGAGCTGGTAGCGAAGGAAACTTGCAGCTGTGCATTAGCCATAGACGCAGTCGACGCCGAGATTGGGGCCATGCGCACGAGCGCTGTCGCCATCCTTCTCGCCATCATCATCTCGTCGGCTCTTCAATTCTCAAATTGCAACTGTCAAAGACATGCGCAGTATCTTCTTCTTTTCAGCCAATCATATCGCATGTTTCTAGATTTTTCACCTATAATCGACGTGTACTGGTCAAAACTGCAAAAACTCATTCAAGCGACCTTCGCGCAACCTCGCTTTCCCCCACATGCAACTTCCGCTGTTTCAACCTCACATAACGTTAGAGAAGGCCAAGCAGCCAAGCAGACGATGGCGGAGACGCGCCGCGTGTTCGTGCAGCAGGCGGTGCTCGCGATCGGTGCCCCGCAGGTGCTGCAAATGAACCCCCCGGTGATGGCGTTCGTCGTCCCCGAGGACTCGTGGCTCATGATCGTCAACGAGCTCGTCATGGTACGTCCTGGCATGGTTAAAATGCACCGCTTGCGTTATGGACTGCTTGCTGTTTGTTTGTTGCTGCATGGAACTGCTGTTGGCTGTGGGGTGTAAACTCCGATGTGTGTGTGTGTGTGTGTGTGTGTGGTGGCGCTCTCATCGTGTATTCGTGTGTGCGAGTGAGTGGGCCTTTCCTGTCCTACTTATTGACTGTATATTGAAGCCACCTCTTCGTATCCACTGCTCACTAACCCGCTGTACTGCTGGGACTAATGGTACTTCTCTTTGTGTGTATACAGAGCTGCAACGACGACGAAGTGGAGGTGGAGAATCGCCCCGCTGGTATGCTCGAGGGCTGCCGCATCCTGCATGCCAGCACGTTCCAGTACATCACATCGGCGTCGGGTCTAGAAGATGGGAAGCAGTACATTTTGTGTCCCAGTCCCGTTGAGTTTGAAGTGATCCTACGGAAGCACGGGCTGCCCGTGCCCGAAGGCAGCGGTGTCAATCGCGCCAGCAGCATCATAGACGACACGACGTCGATGTCCTCGAGCCATTCGTCGTGGTCGGGCTCTGGCGGCCGCCGCTCCGAGCGCGAGTCGATCGCCACGTCCGACCAGCTCGAGTCGCTCGAAGAGCTCAGTTACTACTTCGATGGTTCGGGCACATTGCGCCACTGCGCGTCGAACCAGGCGGTGTACGAGATCATGAGCGACGAGCGCCGCGCGGGCGAGATCGACGAGATCGTCAAGGCCGCGATCTTTCACATCCAGATGGACATGCTCGCCGACCTCAACTTTAGACAGGCACATGTGCCCATCGACCCTCGACCTGATGAACCCAAGGAGGCGCGCTCCAGCGTGTTCCTATCGTCTGACTGGCGCTCGAATAACAACCTGCTGGTCGTGATCAACGGCGGACGGGGCGTGCAGCCTGGCATCTGGAGCCGCGACCTGCTCATCCAGGAAGGACTGGAGATGGGCTCGATGCTCCCTGTGTTCCGTCGCGCGCGTGAGCTTGGCTTCGCCGTCGCGGTGCTCAACCCGTTCACGAACAACGTGACCGTAGGCAACGAGCTGTTCCCGATCCGCAGCAACTCGTCACCCGATGAACACACGTTGTACGTGTGGGACAACATCATCAGTCGTGCACAGGCCAAGAACGTATACATTTTGGCGTACTCTTTTGGCGCCAAGCTTGTCACAACCCTGATCCAGAAACGCGAAGCCCAGGTTGTGCAACGCCTACATGGCATCGTGTTTGCTGAAGGCGCGTACCGCATCGACGCTAAAAGCACGTCGCCGCTCGTGGGCAATTTCCTGAAGCAGCGCGCGATCAACTTTAAAGCCGATGCCGAGGTCGCACCTGGAGGCCACATCCCGTCCGCAGAAGAGCAGCTGTCATGCACGTGTCTCTCGGTGGGGGACTTGGCGGTCGCACCTGGCAGCAGTGGTGGCGCGGCGGCGTTCGACGGTAGCAAGAGCCAAAACTCATCGTCCTCCTCAATGTCTAGACGCAGTAGCAGCAATAAGGCACGGACGATCAGCATGTCACTTGAGACGACGTTCGATTACTTTGCTGCGGCGCGAGACCGCGGCTGCAGCGCACCTCAGTTTGTGCTCGAGTCGTCAAAGTCGGGTACACGGTCGTGGTTGGGCAACGTCCGCCAACGACTGGACTCACTCAAGCCTCGCAAGCATCATCGGGACCGCAGCTCATTAAGCACGTCGTCGTCGTCCGACGGTAGCAATGGACCTGGGAGTGGTGGAAAGCGGCCAACGAAAAGCGCCAAGCACTCGCGAAGGTCAGACGCGTCAAACCTGCGCACGTCCTTACTGAGCAGTGGGCGTGGCGGCCGAACCTACAGCGTGCCTGTGACTGTGAGCGACTTTGATTTGATCAAGGTGATTGGCAAGGGCGTGATCGGCAAAGTGTTCTTGGTGCGCAAGGTGGACACGCGCGTGGTGTACGCGATGAAAGTGATCCGCAAGTCGAGCGTGGTGCGCCAAGAGCTCCAGGAGAACATCAAGACCGAGCGGCTCATCCTTGAAGAGATCGACCACCCGTTCATCGCGCGGCTGTGCTTCTCATTCCAGACCAAGGACAAGCTGTACCTCGTCACAGATTACTGCAGTGGTGGCGAGCTCTTCCACCACATGACGGACATAGGATTTCCCTACGAACGCTGTCGGTTCTACGCTGCTGAGCTAGTACTGGCGCTCGAGCACCTACACCGCGTGAAAGTGGCGTATCGTGACCTCAAGCCCGAGAATATCCTGTTGGAGGAGTCCGGACACCTGCGCATCACGGACTTTGGGCTCTCGAAGCTCAACGTCGTCTCGGACCGCGGTGCACAGACACTGGCCGGAAGTGCCGAGTACCTCGCGCCCGAAGTGTATTCCATGAGCAAGTACGGCTACGCGGTGGACTGGTGGTCGCTGGGCGTGTTCATCTTCGAGATGATCACGGGCGTCCACCCATTTCTGGACGACAACCGTGAAGTGATGGTCAAGAAGATCATGACCCCGGGCGTGATGCAGAGCATCATGCCTCCGAATATGCCGAGCGACGCAGCGTCGCTGCTCTTTGGATTGCTGACGTTCAACCCGCAGGATCGACTGGGCTCGCGCGGCGCCGACGAGATCCGGTCGCACCCGTTCTTCGAGTCCATCGCGTGGGACAAACTGCTGCGCCGCGAGGTCGCGCCTCCGTGGAAGCCGCTGGTCAACGACGAGGTGGATACGGGTAACTTTGACGAGATGTTCACGAACGAGCCGGTCGTGGACAGCGTCGACAACACGCCGCAGTCGGTCCTGGACGCCACATTCGACGACTTCACGTTTGACCCAACGATCTCCTGGCGGCGACGCGGGTCGTCCTATCGAGAGTGAAGTGTGAAGTGAAGCGTAGCGGACGGCAGACAGCCAGGACCACGAAAGTTACTATTGTAACCCAGAAAGTGGGGCTGAATGGCGACACTGTGAGTACAGCAGAACTGTAAGTGCGCCTCTATTGTGGAGCACTGTTTGTAGGTGCTGTACACGCCAGCAGCGACAAGAAGGACGAGAAGCGCCGTTTGGCCATTGCAATTGCAAGTATGCATGCGCCTTGGAACGGACGCTGTGCACAGTATCGGGAAATCGCCACTACAAGCCTTCCATGCGTTCGCCAGAAGTTGCCACTGCGTGTGACGATCGCATGTCTTCTGCCGTGTGGCTGTCCATTTACGCAGGGTGACGACTGCCAAAGGGCCGCATGCGTGCGTAGGCGTGGGCGGCATTTGGTCAATGCGTGTGTGGTGTGCGTGTGTGTGTTGGGAAAATGCAGCCACTTCTGGTGGCGGTGGCGTCGATGGTCAGCCAGCCAGCGTTCTCGTAGCCGCCCGTTATGCCATGTCAACAACATGCGTGCCTCTTTGTCACTTGAGAAGAAAGTGTAAGCCACCTGAAACTCTCTTATAGCATATTACCTATGCCACATGGGACTTGAAACCGTTAATAGCATGCTCACTAGCCTGGTTCTTGATCCTTTCCAACAGCCTATTTAAGAGTGATGGTCACTCGTATTTCGAAAGGAAACCAACCCCAAAACACAACAAGATCGCGCGCGCCTCTTCGGGGAAGCAGAAGAACTCGGCAACAAAAAGCGTGGAAGGAAAGGCTGGGAATACATGCATGCGTCTGTCACGAGAGCCATTCGCTGGCGCCTTCGAAACGAAAGGTGCCTTCCGCCCGCGTTCCGCCTGCGTTCTGAAGCTCCGTCAAGCCCATTGCAATGCAGTGCCAGCGAGCTGAAGGCACATAGGCAATGCAGTGGGCTTCACTTGCTCACCAAGATCGCACTCGGCACTTGGCGTCGTCTATTGTTCTGTTGGTAGGGAGGTGTATGTCGCCGGCTTCCATGGAAAGCCTTGTCTCTATCTGTGTTGACGCTTCTGTATCTGTTTTCCCATCATCACACACACACACACACAGGCTACTCGTGATCTTTCCAACGGCGGCCACACAACCGACCAACCAAGGCACAGAGAAAGAAGAGCAAAGCCGTTTCTGCTGCGATCCCCCTCCCTGGAGTCTCACTCACTCACTCGCAGCCGCTCATATAACAACACCCTGCGACGTACCGAGAGGAGGAAGACCCGTCCGCAGCTTCGCATCGCTTCACAGCAGCCGCCCATTCTCCCATCGCAGGTAACGCACGCACGGCGCACAGATGGCTGCATTTGCATTCCCACACTGACTCACAGGCGTTGTATGCTCGTGACGACATGTTAGGCATCCGTCAGCCTTCCACCTTCACTGACAGCGACCACGCGTTCACGACTCGCCCGACGTTCGCGATCACCAGCGTCTGCGGTCCAAGTCCACGAATCAGCAGAAACCGCAGCAATAGCCGCGGCCACCAGCGCATTACAACTACAGAGAGCCACACGCTGTGTCGCAAGTGGACGAGCACGCTGCGCGATAACATGAGTTCGTGCCTCAACCTGCGCCGCACTGGTGGCACCAGCTCGCCTGACAAGAAGGTCACTCATCCACAACAGCAAATGGGAGATGATGACGACATTGGACGCGAAGACGCCGAGAACCAGCCGCAGGACGACAACCTGGAGCCCATAGCCGCTGCTTCCACTGTCATGTACGAGATCGGGATGCCCTACGACCTCAAGCACGACGTGCATATCCACTACAACTTCAAAGAAGCGCGCTTCGAGGGCGTGCCGGACAACTTTGCCGAGTACCTCGCGTCCACCAGCGGGCTCTTGATGAACAGCAACAACAACAGCAATTTTCCCAGACCAGGCTCTAGTACCAGCAGTCTGGGCAACGCTGCGAACTCGCTCACAGCGTCACTTTCGTCCATGACGAGGGCGCGGGCCGCCGCGGGCCAGCGCACGAAGCGCAGTCGCACGGGCAGCAGCTCGACCACGACGACCGCGAACCCCAAGAGCGCGGTCAAGAAGGATGCCGCGGCCATCGGACTGTCGCCTCCTAGTGGGTGCGATGACACTGGCAACGTTACGGATCCCAAGCTGCTGCTCAATCAGCACTTCAAGCTGCACTTCCGCCAGGTGCCAAGACTTGCCGTGCCCGGGTACGAGGACCGCATCCCAGCGGTACTCGTGATGCTGCAAGAGCACTTTTTGGTCAAGCAGGGCTACTTGCTGCCGCACATCTTCCGCGAGTCGCCCAACAAGGCTGACCGGGACCAAGCCATGCGCGAGATCAATACGGGCACGTTCTCCGGCGCGAGTCACGACGTGCGTGTTCTTGCGGACCTCATCAAGCTCTGGTTCAGAGAATTGCCCGTGCCGATCTTCCACGAGATCCGCGCCGATCAGATGGAGCAGATCATCAGCGAGGGTCGCAAGGACGACAACGTGGCCGAGCTCGTCATGAAGATGCTTGGCCCATTGGAGAAGTGCATCGTAATATGGCTCGCGGATCTGCTCGCGCATGTGGCCGAGTTCCAGGAGCTCAACCACATGGGCGTGGACCAGCTTGCGATCATCATCGCGCCCAACCTCGTGCGTATCGAGACCGAGAACCCGATGCTCGCCGTTGCGCTCTCCAAGGCGTCCGTGGACCTCTTCCGGTCCATCCTGCGCGCCAGGTTCCAGGTGCGACGGCAGGTGCCAGAGTTTGGTGGTACTGGTGGTGCTGACGATCTTAGGGCGGCGACATTGGTATCAACGCCAACTATTTCGACACGGGTATCAGAAGAAGACGCACAACAACTGACACTAGCGAACATGGAAGTAGCAGCAGAAGCGCCGCCGTTGGGAGCAGCCGTCGAGACATCCTAGTAACTTTATCCACCCACACACAAACACAAGAACACTCCACTTGATACTTCAGTTAGTCAGCAACAGCACACAATGAGCATCATTATCATCCACACACCTTCAGTTCTTTGAATGCCAAACTACACGCATGCCTCTCATGAAAGTATCGGGCCGATACTAAATGCCTTGATACTTAAATGACTCGTCTAACAAATCGTGTCTCTATTGCGTTATCTCGCGTCCGCACATCTTGCCCTTGTCATCATGCACGCCAACTACTTTATCGTGACTCATCTCACCTGCAAAGCCCCAGTACTAATTTAGTAGAGGTATGGCTGCAACTTGTCGACGCGGATCTCGTCCTGGCAGAGGCTCTCCTCAAGCGCCGTCATCGCATTCAAAAAGTACGTGCGGTCTTCGAGGAACTTGGAGCGCGCGCGGCGGCCCATTCGCTGGCGCTCCTCGATGCTCATGAGCAGGATCTGCTCCACGCCCTGCTCGATCTCGCCCACGGACGCGCGCGCGAGCGGCATAAATAGGTCGCCCTTGGTCTGCCACCACCACGCGCGCGGCTGACCCACGAGCACGCCGCTCTTTTCGTCCACGAGCTCATTCATGGGCGCGACGTTCGTTGTCAAGATCAGCGCGCCCACGCTACGCGCCTCGTTGATGTAGTGGCCGAAGCCCTCGGTCTCGCTCGGACACAGATGAAGGCCTATCCGGTTCTGCAACGCGTTCTTGACCGTGAGCGGCTCCGAGCCGCACTTGTAGTCCACGTTCGCGAGCTTCCAGTCGCCACCGTCGGCACCACCGAAAGTGTCCTCGATCCATGCGCAGATGTCAGCCTTGATCACGCGCAGCACAAGCTTAGGCCACTCCGGGTGCTTTGCCCACGCCTGAACGATCACGCGCGTGTTCTTGAACGGACTGTAGCCTGCTAGATGCAGAAACGAATTCCAATCGCGCTCAATCTCAGGCTGGAACACGTCAGGACTCGTATGCTTGGTGTAAAACACCGAGTACGAGAGCTGGTGGCGCTTACGATACTCGAGCACTTTCTTCAGGCCGATGCGGTTCTTCACGATCATGACGCCCACGGTCGGGTTTGCGAGCTCGTGGCGGTCGAAGAATTCAACGTTCTGCATCATCCAAATTGCCTTGTCCTTGGGCGCGTTGTGCAGAGGGTAGTACTTCTTGTCAACCGGATGGCGCTCCAGATAAATGTCAATCACAGACGGCGGCATCGTCAGGCGCTCCTTCGTGGATGAATAGATCGGCCGGCTCGACGGCAATGCGTTCAGGTACAGTTCAAAGTCCACGAGCACGCCGGGGCTATCGGAGGGCGTCACCAAGTTGATGCAGTACACCGAGCTGGATTTGAGCTCTTCGAGGCCCTGGCCGAGCGCCTGCAGAAAGAAGCCCTTGGCAATCGCCACTTCGTCACCGTCTTTCTTCTTCATTGCAGCAATGACGGCGGCCGTGTCCTTGTCATTCGCGTGGGCCTGTTCAAGCAGCTGCTGCTTACCTTTACCGCGGATCTTGGGCGTGGGCGTGGCCTTGAGCGCCTTGACCTTGAGCTCGAAGGCGTCGAGCTCCGCTTGCTTCTTGGCGTCCTCGGCCTGGCGCTTGATGTCCTGGGGTGACAGGTAGAGCGACTGGTAGAAGAGCCGCATGGGCGGCGCGAGCTCGGCGCTCGTGACGCCCAGCAAGCTCTTGGACGCGAGCGCCGTAGCGTTGCAGAACTCGGCGTGCAGCTGGATCTCGGGCAGGAAGGCGAAGAAGAGCAGTTGTACGAGACTCACGATGAGCAGCAGTAGCAGCACGCACGCGCGCAACAGGTACGTCGGGCGACTCGAGAGCTCGGCCATGGTGCTGTATGTGTATGTGTATGGGAAGGAGTATATACTTTCTGTTCGGGCGCGTCTAATGGAGGGAGGGGTGCAGCGAGTTGGTCATCCAGAGAGAGAGAGAGAGCACCTTCTTGCCACGACACACACCTGCTTTGGCTTCCTTCCCTCACGCTGAATGCTGTGCTCCAACTGGGGGTTTACCACGCATTCGCTGTGATTCTAATGCTAGCATTCATGTCGTTATTAAAAAATAGAATCCTTAAACTGAATGTTAGAGATAAGATAATGGATGTTAAAAATGCTCCTAAATGAATGCTAAAGGGTGTTAGATCATGTGAGAGGATGCTTGAAGCTTTCCTAGAAGAAGGAGGAGGGGGCAGCAATTCAGCGAAGTCATGCAAAGAATCGAAGCGGCGGGTCACAGATGATGACGACGACGGCGCAGCAGCGATCGGCGGCGGCGCTCACGCTATGGCCGCTGCTCTCACCACTGCGCTTGCTGCTCCTTGGTGTCGTGCTGCTATGTGTCTCTTCTCTCGCCCCACCCGTCAGCGCTGAGTACGTCGGCGCGGCATCGCCCAGCGGTGTGCGCTGCCGGATCTTCGTGCACGCGACACACGTGCAGACGCGCTTCATGCTCGTGGAGAGCTACGCGGACCAGGACGGCGTGGAGATCTTCGACGAGTTCCCCGTGGTGGAGCCAGCGCTGAGCGTGATCCCTCTGGAAGACGTGTACAAGAAGCTGCGGCCATCGTTCCTCAAGATCCAGGAGTTCCTGCTGGCGCGTGAGAAACCGCTGGCAGTCGAGCCGCGCCACTGCCACACGCACCTGGTGACCTCTGGCCGGGCAATGCGCGCGCTCGAAAAGACCCAGCTGGACGCGATTTACGCGCGCATCCACCAAGACACCATCGAGGACGCGCAGTTCCCGTTCCTACTCGCGCGCGACGACCTACGGACGATTCCAGCGGACCTGCAGAGCTACTTCCTCATCATCGGCGCAAATTTCCTCGACGGGAAGCTCGTAGCAGCGCTCAGCCCCGGCAAAGAGGAGCTCTATGGGTTGCTCTCGTTCAACGAGTACTCGGCCGAGATGGTGTTCGACAACCTCGAGCGATGGCGACGCACGAAGCGACAGAAGCAGGCGCACATCCCACTGAACATCAGCGATTTCTTCAGCCGCGAGTACGCGGGACAGGGACGCAATGCCATCAGTGAGTCCTTGAACAAGGAGCTACGTGCGATCCAGGTAGGCAGCGACGTGCTGCAGCACCCATGCTTCTTCAAGGGCTATGCGGGCGAAGAAGATCCTGACAAGAACGAAGCGGACAAAATGCCGATCAAGGGCACAGGCAACGCGCAAAAGTGCATCAAGCACATCCAATCCCACATCGACAAGGGCAATGCGGCGTGTCCAGAGGGCAATTTCTGTGCTTTGAACGGACTCGCGCAACCCAAGCCGCTGGGCACGTTCTATGGCGCCGGGCTCTTCCGCACGGTCGTCGTGTACACGAACAAGCTGCTGCAGATGCGTCAGTCAGAGGACACGAACGTCAAGGCGCTCGAACTGCCGACGCCGACGCTCGCAGCGCTTCGTTCGGCAGCAGACACACTCTGTGCGCTCCCATATTCGTACGTACAGAGCTCGAAAGTCGCGTACAATAGCGAACAGAAGGATAGCAAGAAGACCGCATGCTTGGACCTGTGCTACGCAATCGTGCTGCTCAAGCAGTTTGGCATCGCCGAGGTCCTCGAGCGCGTGCATTTCGTGAGCCAGTACGAGAAATCGCCTGTTTCGACGGCAAAGAAGAGCAGCACGTCCGAGGAGCAAGCGACGTGGCTCACGGGTGCGTTTCTGTACCTGGAGGCGCTTCAGCAGCGCAAGGCTTTCGCTGTCGAGGCGGAGATTCTGGCCGTGCAGGTGGACGAGGGCGTGCCCATCGGCTTCAACCTGAGCATGCTGCTTTTCGTCGTCGCTGTGGGCTTCTTGTACTGGACCACAGGCGCGCGGAGGCCCTCATCGTTGCTGCGGAAGAAGAGCAGCTACCAGCGTGTGGTGAACGGCGTCTCGGGCAAAACCAAGCAGCAGCAGCACGAACACTCGACGCAGGCGATACTGTTCATCGACGACGCCAGCGAGTAGTAAGTAGATGATGAGCAGAGCACAGAGACTGACTAACTACATATACAAAAGCAATCAGTGACATGCGACTTGTGTGGTATGTGTGTGGTGTCATCAGTGTTGACATCAGTGTTGCCATCAGTGTTGTCATCAGTGGATTCGAAAAAGGAAGGATGGAACGAGTCTGGTGAGCCATGTCGAGTCTTTCTTTCAGGCTGCGAAGATGAAATCACACGAAGCAATGGTCATTGATGATTTAGACTCACTCGCTGGACGCAAATTGCTCCGACTGGACTGCTGCTATGGAGGATTGGAATCCTGGAGTGTACTGGAACACAAGTCGCGGTGCTCGTCGAGGCAGAGCTGGGTTGGATAACGAAAATCGCCTCGGCGGATGGCCACACAGACATGAGGTTCGCGGACGGGTACCGAGTAGTCATCGATCGGAACTTGGAACAGGGCTTTTGAGATTTCTGATTGGTAAAAAATCCTTTTTCATACACATTGCGCTTTCTGATTGGCTGAAATACCGCAGTCCTCTCGAATCTGCTTGTTTGGTCCCATTTTACAAAGAATACGCTTTTCGCCGCGTTTGCTGTTACAGCAGAGTACCCGTCAAAAGCGTTTGCAGGAAGTTCTCTCGGATTCGCTTACGTGCGTATTTTATCACGTAAAATTCTGAAATATTGCACTCACCCATTAAAAATTCCGACTTAATACAAATTGCGGGACTCTGATCCATAATTTAGAGAATTCTTCAACTGGCAAACCAAACGCATTTCCTTTTCTTTGTGTCGCATCAAAGAGCATTCTCCGATACAACGAGAAGATCGATCAAGCAGCACAACAGAGATGGCGAACCGCAGCACGAACGCGCAGGAGCTGGCTGAGAGCATCCTGTCGCTCTACGACGTGAGCGTCTCAAGCGACGACGTGATCGCCAAGTACTACCTGCCGGACGCCGTGTTCACGGACCCGATGCTCACGGTCACGGGCATCGAGAACATCCAGGCGCAATTCCGCGCTCTGCCCAAGTTCATCAAGTCGTCCAAGGCGACGCTCGTGCGCGGCTCCATGGCCGGCTCGGCCGTGCTCACGATCGATTCCTCGGTCGTCTACCGCCTCAAGCCGATCCCGAGCCTCATGAAGGTCACGATGCGCCAGTTCACGGTCATCGAGCTCAAGAACTCGAAAGTGGCGTCGCACACGGACCACTGGGACTTCTACAGCGTGCTCTCCAACATCCCGTTCGTCTCATTTTTCTACGCGAAGCTGCGCCCGATGTTCGGCACCGCGAGCTCCGCCGTGCTCAAGCGCCTTCTGCCGTCGCAGACGCCCACGCGCTCGCTCACGGCCTCGCCCGCGTACGCAAAGAGCTCCAGCAACAGCAACGGCAACGGCGTCTCGACTGCCGTGGCCACCCAGTAAGTAAGTGCTTTGATTTGATGATACGAGCGTGTGTGCGCATGCGCATCAGCAGAGCTAGCGATATGGGCACAAGCGCTACGAGCGACAGCAGCACTGTAGATACGTGCATCCACAAACGCAATATTTTTGTTTAGTGAACGATTTATGATGAAGAAGAGAGCAAGAGTGGAAGAGAGTTCATGCTCATCATGGTTGATGGCATCCATCACGTTCATACATTTCTCTCTTTGAGTCTCATACTAATATTCATCATATATTATGCATGGGCAGCTCTATGCAAAGGCCGCCTCTCTACCTACTTTCTTTTGTACTTGTGATGGAGCAGATCTATCTTCCTATGCCACTTCATACTGGTGCTGAGCCAAATCAATGGTGCGGCAGACCCAGGCCCGCGAACGGGTCTCGTCCTCCAGCAGGCTGGCCACTGGGACGCGCGTAGCCCGTCGCTCCGATCATGCGGCTGTTAGCATTCGGATCCATGAACGTGCTAATGTTTGCCGCCGGGTTTGCGCCGTAGCCGCCCAGCATCCCACCGTACTGTGGCTGCTGCTGCTGCTGAAGGCCTCCGGTCATGCCCATCGCTGGTGGACCTCTTGCCATGTTCATACCCATGCCCATGCCTCCGCCCATCATGTGCTGTTGCTGCTGATAGCCTCCTCCGTTGCTGGAGCCATAAGCGAGGTTTGGACCGGCGAGCGCGTCAAAGGCGCTAAAGTTCTTCGGTGGAGCTGGTGCAGAGGCGAGTGTTGAAGCTGGAGCTGCTCCGAACTGGCCAAAGCCGTTCTGCTGGGACACCGGCGTTGGCTGGAGCAGGCTCGTGGTGCCAACGCTGGAGCCGAACGGATCGAAGCTCACTGGCTGCACCGGAGCTGGCGTTGATGCAGAGAACACTGGAGCTTGGGAGCTGGAGCCGAACGGATCGAATGATTGCACTGGGGTCGCAGCTGGAGCTGCTGGCGGAGCCACGTTGAACGTCGCAAAGTCAGCAAAGCCGTTGCTTGAGCTCGTAGAAGCCACTGGCGCTGGAGCACTTGCAAACGCACCCCAGCCGTCGGAGCCAGGAGACGTCGACGCCGCTGCTGAGTTGTTCGCATTGCCATTTGACCACTGCCCGGTGGAGAACGCGTCAAACGAGGCAGCCTGTGGTTGTGGGGACACCTGTGGAGCTGCGAAGTCGAGTAGGTTGGCTACATGCGAGCAAGGTAAGCAAAACATGGATCAGCAAATTAAATGCAATAGACGACTGTGGCTGCAATAAATGAGTAGAGACTCACCGCTTGCAGGCGCTTGGCTACGTCGCTGGCCCGATGAGCTGTCCTGACGAGCGACAGCTGGTTGGCTCGACGAGCTGCCGCCACCGCTAGAACTCGCTGCTGCAGGGTTCTCGTCGTAGAACGCGCGGTCGTTGTAGACGCGGTTGATGAACTTCTTGAAGTAGTCCACGTGGTCCTTGTCCGTGGGCTTGCGCATCTGGGACTCGTCCCACCGGCCAAGCCACACGCGCTTCGCGGCTGCATTGCCACCGCCGTTCTCGTCCCGCAGCGCGTCGACTTCCTCTTTGCTCCAGTTGGACATAGACACGCTCTGTTGTATTCAGTTCCATTGGCAATAATAGTGTCAGCATGCGACCGTACGTCCAATAACGAGCACATAACGCACATGTGACGACACATACACAGGGACAGAGTACGCACACACAAACACACACACACACACACACCTTGACGCGCTGCGAGAAGCTCTGGTGCGCGCTCTTGCAGTTGGAGCAGACGAAAGTCTTGAACTTCTCGCAGATGTTGCCGTGACCGAACTTGTTGTATGCGTCGCAGTTGACACAGTACTTGTTCGCCTCGATCTTCTTCACGGCATTGAGCTCAGCCTCCGCGGACATGATGGCGATGGTGATGAGTTGCTCGAAGAGGCCGGTGGTGGTGGTGGGCGTCACAGGGCGGCGAGCACACGCGTGGGCAGGAGGGCGAAGCTGGAAATGCAGACGCGCGTTGCGTTGGCGACGACGGCCACGCACGCGGAGGAAGGAGCTAAGTCAGTGAGTGAGGGAGCGCTAATAATAGAACCTTAGCTTGGGGGGGAGCTATTCTCGAGCCGGACCGGCTTTTTCACCTTTTTGTTCTTATAAGTAGATTTTTATGCTACCGTAAACTGGCTACCGTAAATTGGATGGGTCGGCTTGCTATTGCGCGAAAATCGTGGTTCCAACTTCCGTCGTCCATCAGGTCAAGGAACGGCATTAGAATGTTGTGATACGTTTTAGTGAATCAAATCCATTTTTGAAGCTGGAGTGCCTTGGGCATCTTGGTTCAAAGCCGCTCAGTGGACTTGACTCTTGATGGACCTCGCTACTCGAGCTCAATAGTTCATGCGCTCACCATGCACGCATAGCAAACTACACGATGCTTGCGATCGACATGCATCATAAATTCATTCTCATCCCGGCAAATGACCGCTCAACACAAACAAAAAGTCAAGAGCCTTGCCACTCACTCACACGAGCCGAATGACGATGCGCGACTGCGGGAGCGCGTGGCCCGGCGCCTTGAAGTCCACGCGGATGCACGCGCTCGCCGCGAGGAAGCACTGCGCCTCCGACACACTCAGTGCGGTGCCTGCGGCGTCGCAGTACAGGATCGACGTGCACTGGTCGAGGCGCGTCGTGCCGTTCCAGACGCTGAAGACCTCTGTGAAAGTTGCGTCTGCCTTTGTCGTGTGCTGCAGGTCAACGTTGATCTGGTACACACCGTCCTGCAGGATCTGGATTCCATCATTCACGATCACGAAATGGCTGTCCGCGGCTGGTGGCTGCTGCGGGACGAGTTCCCAGTTTAGTGTCCCAGAGCGTACAGCGCTGAGCGCTTTGGCCAAAATGCGGGTCAGTGGCTGGACGACTGGCTGCGGTGATGGTGGTAGTGCTTGGGCTGGTGCTGGTACTGATACTAGTGTTGGAGCCGGTAGTGCTGGGGCGACTGACTGTGCTGCTGTGACTGGAGGTGGACGTGGGCTTGTACTTGCTGGGTCTCGCGTTATGTCATTTAGCAGAGCTGCTGTAATCACCACCACCTCATTCGTATTGGGGCTTCCTTCGCGCGCACCACCACGGACTGATGCCCTGGTTGGTCGCCGCGATGGTACTGCCGGGCTCCTTGTTGTTGGCTTCACGGCCGCAGCAGCCTTCACTACCGTCGCCGCCGACGAGGAGTCGCCAGCTGCTTGATCTTCAGTCTTCTTCAGCGTCGATTCGCCGTCTCGTGCACTCTCAGGCTCGCTGTTTCCTGTTGTTCCACGGAGCATTCCGGACGCAATCGGCACGCGCTTTAGCGCGTGGCGCTCTTTGAAACTGTGCAGCCAGCCGTTCGAGAGCTTGAGCTTGTCGTGCGCGATGCCGTGCTTGGCGCGCAGTTCCACCGCCTTCCGCGCGAGCAAGTCGCCCGTGAGCGGTACTTGCATCTGCGCGCCAGCATCACCTGTTATAGCATCAAACCGCTGGCACGCGTGATAGAACGCGAGCAGCTCGCTCTCGAACGCGGGGAACTTGACGCGCCGCGGCTTCTTTTTGTGCAGACTGCCCGCGAACGCGTCGTCGGCTGCCTGCGAGATGCGGTAGAGCGTGGAGCGGCTGACGTTGATCTGGAACTCGGCGCGCACCCAGTCCGCGACCTCGAAGTGCGTCAGCTGCGGCTGCGCGCTCCAGTGCTCGCGCAGCCGCAGCTTCTGCTCGTTCGTGAGGAACGCCCGCATCGGGCCCATCTTGCTTGGCTGGCGATGTGGAAACTGCTTGATGTTTGTTTGGCTGTTTGCTCGCTCCTTCCCTCTCGAATCCGATCACATCGGTCACGATTTCGCCCCAAGTGGACTTTCATTTTGAATTCGCGCGTGCGTCAGCTCAAGCAGCAAGCGACGAGCGTCACCACCTATCGATCATGGAACGCCGTGGCGTGGGCAAGCGCCTGACGGACGGCCAGCGCGTGGAGATCATCAAGCTCTTCGACAGCGGCGCGGCCGTGACGGAGGCCGACATCGCGCGCCGCTACGGCGTGTCGCGCTCGGCGATTTGGCGGCTGCGGCGCTCGAGCTCGCACATCATGGAGCGGTACCAGGAGGGCGACGTCGAGTCCCGCGACGAGCGCCGTCGCGGCTCGCTCGGCAGCTCGAGCCGCCAGTTCGCCATGGGCCCAGCTGGTGCAAACGTCGCGCCGCGAGCAGCAGTAGTGTCGGCTGCCACCGCGAACGGCAACTTGGAGGCTGACGAGAGCGAGTCGATGAGCGTGAGTGTTGACGCGCTGACAGCGATGACTCCGGGCCTCACGACGTCGATGGTCACAACGAACAACGGGCACGTCAACAGCAGCAACAACAACAGCATGGGAGGGGGCGTTGGTGGTGGCATGGCGATGGTCGGGATGATGGACCAAGGCAACGCTGGACCGCACCACGTCGTCACCAGTGGAGGAATGCTCGGCGGTGGGAATGTGAACGTGACGACAAATAATACAAACACCACTGGTGGTGCTGGCGCTGGTGCACGAGCGAGACCGAGAATGAATGCTACTGCTGTGGCTGGTCCTCCTGCAGCTGCAGCATCAGTGGGCAATGACGCTCGGGCGTTTTCAATCGCTCCATCGTCGGCAAGCAGCGAAGTGGAGCTGACGCCTGGCGCAGTCGTTGCGACTGCCCCCGAGCCGGCGCTGCCGCTCATCTACATGTCCGCGAAGGCGATCAGCAGTGTGCAGTCGCCGGGTGTGATCAATTGGGAGCGCCTGAACGGCTATGATGACGCCAACCACTTTCTGATCGTGAACGACGGCATCTCGGTCGTGAACGACGGCACATATCAGATCAACATCGACTTGGAGCACTCACAGCCACGCCAGAACTACAAGTTCGTCTTTAAGGTCTGGAACGGCAAGAAACTCATCGGCCAGTGCGGATGCCCTCTGCGCACGAAGAAGGAGATCTCGCTGAGCGTGCTCGAAATGCGCTGCAAGCTACAACCGCACGCGCGGCTACGCGTCGAGTTCCTCGCGGCGGGCTTCGCGTTCCACGAGAGCCGCATCGTCATCCGGCTTGTACAGTAATTGGAAACCCAAGCGACTGCGTGCCTTGTCCGTCCATCCAGCATCAGCAAGGTATGCAAGAACGGGAAGCCCAGGTAGGACTGAGTTCATTTCAGCAATGCATAGTAAACCCTTGATGTCAACGCTCATTTTTGACTTCGGCAGCGCTCGCAACCCAACACGACCATGCTCTTGAAGACTGTCGACTCAAGTATGAATGCCTATGGTCAAAACAAGCGTAAGGTGCATTCTGTTCTTGATTCACGCTTGTATCATGCTGCTGCTACTCATGCTCTGCGAGTCAGCAGCCAGTCCATTTCAAGTGCCGCACGCACAAGGTGAAGCCATACGTAGCAGCCTCAACAACACAGTGAGTTCACTCGCGGTATATGTCGCTATCTCGACTATCATAATCTCATTCGAGGCTGTGCTGAAGGTACCAATAGCTGTAGATCCTTCGCCACATGCCGCTCTGCTGGCTCCTGGGTGTCCGCGTCCTCCAGACCAGCTCTCTGCCCGAGGCCCGTGCTCGTGAGCTCAAAGATGATTCGCAGTAGCACGACATCGAGCGCTGCGAACGCGCCACGCACTTGTCTCGTGCTCAACTCCTGCTGCTGACTCGACACGGCGCTCAGGAACGCAGCTTTTTTCCCGCAAGCTCAGCCGCCGGTGAACGAGTTCGTTGTGGCACTCTCAGTCAAGAAGTCGCGGCGAGACGAACGCCTCAAAGTCCGTGGGGGAGAACGTCAGGCTGCTGGGCGGGCAGGCGCTCGCCATCCTTTGCACTTGGAGCTCGAGAAGTGTGAGGCGCGTCCTCGCAGGCACCACTCGGTGCAAGACGGAGATGGCGTGCTGCGTGCACGACTCAACTTTGAGGTGCAGTTTTGCCAGATCTGGGAGCTTTGTGCAGTCGCCCAGCATCAGGCAGATCCGTTCGGCCATGCTGAAGTCTTGCGCCTCGAACGTGGCTCCATTCAAGCTAATCAATTATGTTGCTGGAAGGGGGTGGGAGATCGTTTTGAGCAGCAGTTCGAAAGCGTCCGCCCATTGGTCCCTATTGCACGTGCTGCCTGTAATCCAGGAGTTCTCTCAGCTCGGCGGCATTGAGATCTTCAATTGCTCGATCGCGACATGGGGGAACTTGGAGCGGCTAGCGTACGAGAGGAGTTCAACAGCAAACTCACGTACGTGTTCGTCATGGTTAGCAACGCGAGTGAGATCCCCGAGTCTCTGCTGCATCACGATCTGCCCCAGGGCTTCTCCCACCTGGTCTTCTATCAGGCGAACGTCACTGAGATCCCAGAAGAACTCGACACACACTGGAAGGACCAGGAATGAGTGGATCACCCTTGCGTTCGCTGGCTGCAGCCCAGCAGCATTCACGCCACGATCTCGGAGTTGTCACTCTTGCAGTTGGCTCTAAAGCAGAACAGCCTCGAGCCCTTATCCGACGTGATCTTTGAGAACCGACACTTCACGACGATCGATCTGTCCTACAACCCGCTGCGCACGCTTCGCGACTCACTTGGGGACAATCGCGAGTTCTTCAGCATCATCGCAGAAAACACGAACCTCACGAGCATCCCCACTTGGCTGCGCGAGTGGATCGTGGCGCCCACATTTCCGTCCTCGTTGCTCTTCAACGTCATTCTGCGACTCGCTCTTGAGGTTGAGCAACAGCAGGATAACAATAACAAAATCCGGAAGCCGGTGATGAAGACTCCCTGACGCGCGAGATTGTGGCGTAGCTGTGCACTGAAAATAACATCATCATCCTTCCACAGCGGCAGCATTCATGCTGCCAAACGCCATCACAGGTAGCAGCGTGGACTCGTCGCTCACAGTAGGTCTTTTTGGTTTGGTTCTGTACAACATTGTGCCGTGCACTCGAATTGATCATTCACTCATCCATTTACGACAGGCTCAGCTTTCTTCCTTCCTATTAATGACCAGCATCCATCTACACAATCCTTGACTGACTGACGATCAGTACTCACACGAATTTGCAGATCTCAGCTGTCGCGTCCTCGAGCGTCGAGTCACGACAAAAAGCGCTCGCGAAGACGCACTTGTTGGCGTACACGTGGCCATCCTCAGAGCACACGGGCGCATCGAACATAGGGCAGACGTACGCGCACGGGTCGTAGCCTTTCTCGTCCGGCTTGAGCGCCAGTTGGTACGGCGTGTTTGGTGGCTCAGGGATTGCTTGCGGGAGATCAGTGCCAGTACCGGGGTTGATGTGGCTGCAGTCGCCAGTGTGCACCTCCGTGAGCTTTGGGTCCAAACATTTAGCGACCTTAAGCTCGCAGCGGTTGCTGTACGTCTTCCCATCTGAAGCACACACAGGGTCGTAGTTCGTCAGGCACATCGTCTCACAGTGTAGACTAGTGCCTTCGTTTTCGCTCACATCGTCGTCGTCACCACCACCTGAAGAGCCCGCGTCGCTCGAGTCGGCGCTGTTATTGTCGTCGTCGTATTCGGTCTCGTCGTCACCGAGGTCGTGAGTCTCGTCAATAGGCGAATGTGTCGTTGGCGCCAGCGTGGGGAAGGACACATTGATCGGTGATGTACTGCCGTCGTCATCTTCGCTACCCCCACTGGATGACGAGTCGCTCAAGTGCCCGTCGAGATTCTCGCCCTCAGCTTTGTCGTCATGAACAACGAGGTTCACAGGTCTGATCCCGATCGGCATGATCCCCTGAAGCCTCGGATCATCGGAAGTCAGCGCGCCGAAGAAGGCGCACTTGCTGGACGCTACGGGCACGGCGTTCACTCTCTCTGGGTGCAGACAGCTCTTGTACTCGAGCATGCAGCGGCTCGGATATGGATGGCCATCGCTGCCGCACACGGGCTCCAACTCGGACGTGCCAGCCAGAGCTGGACAGCTGAACACGCACTTGTTCTTTGAGGCGAAGGTCTGTGCGTGTGTTGAGTTGCTTGTACCCAATGCGAGCAGCGAAAGCGAGAGGAGCTCAATGTAACGTCGGGTCTTCATCGCGGGCTGATCGTCTCAGGAGATGAGGTGCTGCTGACAAGGAACCAGCGAGTGAGCTAGCTGGGCTGCGCTGGTCCGCAGCTCACGTGTGAGCCGCGAGAATCAAGATTTGCTTGGAGAGAGAGAGAGAGAGTAGCCAGTCAGCCCATGCGAAGCGTCTTTGGGCGAAACTGCTGCTTCGGCGCTTGAAACCGACAGCGACAGGGGACTGCTGGAGCTCTTGAGCGCTTCCCAGCCGCGCATGCTCTCGCGGCAGTCCGTCTACTACATGGATGTGCAGTGGCTTTTTCAAAGGAGTCGCTGCTCATTGAGGAGCAGCTCGTGAGGTCTGCAGGAGTTCGAGTGCGCAGAGCGGCCGGCCTCCAATCGACAGACAGCGATCTGAAGATGGCTACAAGTATCAGGATTTCAATCGCACTTTGCAAAATGTACACTGTACTTTAGAAAATGCACTGCACGCCTATATTAATCGATGCGAAACGAACTGCTCCTTCGAGTTAATATAGGTCCTAAGCCCAATCGGACTTGAGTCGGAGCGAACTTCCGTCGTTCGCAAGAAACCGCAACCAACGGCCTAAAGCAGGTCTAAGTGATGCAAAGGAAACACACACACACACACACATAGCCACTTCAGAGGAAGGTGGTTGCGAGCGGCCTTCTTTGAATGGCTCATCCGGCGGCACATGCGACTTGGTCGAAAGCGAACTCTCCATCAGAAACACCAGTCTGATGATGATGACGTGGCCACACTCTCGCTTCCTGCTGCGTGAACATACCTCTACAATAAAATATATCTCTTGCCTAAGGTTCTTGGGGCAAGAGTTCAGTATCTGAAAACACTCTAAAATAGCATAATCTGTATAAATTGGTTGCAACGGAAAATAACCGAAAACTGCATCTTCCGAAAAACACCGCATCACTCTTTTGCAACAAAACGCCCACAAACCCAAAGCTCGAAAAGCTCAACATCTCACAGCACAAGACGACATGCGGCGCTGGGTCTCGGTCGCGGCGCTCGCGGCGCTGCATGCGGTAGCCGCTACGAAGAGCTCCGGTACGTACTGACCTGTCCACAGAGCCACGACTCACAGCGTGTATGTACCTATAACTAACTGTAGCTCGTTGTCTTCCTTGGCGTACATGCTGGAATTCCTGTGGTTCATGAACGCGCAGACAACCTTGCAGCGGACCTCCAGGCAGACCTGGAGCGCATCCAAAGCGACCATGACATGGTACAGCAACTCGCGCAAGTGGCGCTGTCATCTTCGCAGCAGAGCGATGTGAAATCGGCGCTCGTGCAGCTCGGCGACGCGTACTTTTACGGCAACGCGACGCTCGCGACGAGCGTCAACGGTACGTTGGCGCTCAAGTTTTATTCACAGGCGGCCATGTGGGGTGACGCGCACGCGCAGTTCCACGTGGGTGTGGCGCACAGCTACGGCTTCTGGGGCTTTGCGAAGGACGAGGCCGCGGCCATGCTGCAGTACTACTTTGCGTCCTTGGGGGACAACACGGCGGCCGTGCTCGCGCTCGGCCACAAGCACTTGATGGGTGTGGGCGCGCCGAAGAACTGCGAGAGCGCCGTGCGGTACTACGAAGTCGTGGCCAACCGGGCCGTGCTGCTGCGCGAGGCGAACGCGAGCAAGCCGGCGATCTATGACCTGCCGCACCGGCGCCTCAAAACCGTCTCGGAAACGCAGCACAAGAAAAACATCCCGAGCGACGCCGCGATTGTGGACTACTACCAGTTCTCGGCCGACAAGGGCGACCCGGAAGCCACGATGAACTTAGCCACGCTCTATTACTATGGCGCGCGTGGCCTTGAGCAGGACCTCCCGCGTGCCGCGGCGCTCTTCCAGCGCGCCTACGAACTCGGCGCGAGCGGCGGCGCGTACCACTTGGGCCACATCTACAGCCACGGCATCGGCGTGTCGCAGAACAACGAGACCGCATTCAAGTATCTCCAGGAAGCCTCAAACGAGGGCAACACGCAGGCGCTGAACGAGCTCGCGAACATGCACTTGCAGGGGCGCGGCACGGCGCGTGACCTGCGGCAGGCGACTGCCATGTTTCAGAACGCGGCTAAGCAGGGCAGCATGGAGGCCTTTTACAATCTGGGTGTGCTTCACATGCAAGGCGTGGTGAGCAAGGACCCTGAGTACGAGGTTGCGCACGGCTACTTCCAAGTCGCGGCGCACCAGGGCCACACGATCTCGAGCCACAAGCTCGCGCACATGAGTCTGCACGGCATCGGCACGACGCGCTCGTGCAAGAACGCCGTGGATTCTTTCAAGTTGGTGGCCGAGCGCGGCGAGTGGGACCGCATGCTCTCGAAAGCGTTCAAGGACTTCAAGAACCAGGACTACGAAGCCGCGTTCATGAAGTATGCCGTCATGGCGCAGCAGGGCTACGAGGTCGCGCAGCACAACGCCGCGTACCTGCTAGACTACGGCTTCCTCACGCCGCTCTTTGCGCCCGCAGTTACATCGGAATCCGAGACTGCGGCCGCGGCCATGATGCTCTACAAGCTCGCCGCGCTACAAGGCAACGTGGACGCGAACCTCAAGATCGGCGACTTCTACTACTACGGCAAGGGCGGTAATGAAGTGGACTTCACGCGCGCGAGTGCACACTACTCGCTCGCCAGCAAGCGTGCGAACGCCCAGGCGATGTTCAACCTCGCGTTCATGTACGAGCACGGTATCGGCGTCGATCAGGACTTTTATCTGGCCAAGCGGTTCTTCGACAAGGCCAAGGAGGCGCACAGTGATGCGCATGTACCCGTAACACTCGCGCTCTGGAAGCTCAAGGTGCACACGCTGCTTACGAGCTGGAAGCGCACGTGGGACATCCTTGTGGGCAACATCGAGGCGCCCGTGGCCCCACCTGCCCCTACTGTACCACAGCCACACCCGTCGTCCCCGGGATCGAGCTCAACAGCAGCTCAGACGGCAGAACAAGACGCGAAGAGCTACGTCGAGTCGCTGCTGGCAGCCTGGTGGCCGAGCATCGTGACCGGTGCCGACACCACAAACTCCCAGAGCCAGGGTACCGCCAGCAGCTTGGAGGCCATGTTGGGCAACTGGCGCGACCTGGCGCACGATTTGCTCGAGTCGGACGACTTCCTCATCGCGCTGCTGCTGCTCGCGCTCGGCGTCGTGCTCTACATTCGCTCGGAGCGCCAGTACCTGGGCGACCCGATGCCGCAGCCACAGCAACCACAAGAACAACAACAACAACAATAACTAACCAGAGGCGCTTGCTTCTTCGTGCACAGGATTGATACAAACGATAAAGCCCATGAGAATGCATAAAGCATACATGTATTTACATCTGAGCCTGACCCAAGAACGCTTCAAGCATCTTCTGCTGGGCTGCGACCATCTCTCTAAGTTCATGCACTTGTTCTCGTAGCTCAGCAACCTGAGCTTCAGTATCTTGAGTCTTCCCATGCAATCCCTTCAGCGCCTCGACCACGACGGGCACGACCCGCGCGTACGCGACGTACTTGAATCCGCTCGTCTCGTCCGTCGTGACCACCTGCGGGAGCACCATCTCGACCTGCTGGGCCACGAAGCCCAGCTCTCGCTCGGTACCGAAGTTCCTCTCGGGAAACTCATCCGTACGATAGCTGTACTCTACACCCTCGAGCGCCTCAACCAGATCCAACGCGTTACGAATAGGCTCAATGTCCTTCTTGAAGCGCGAGTCTGAGGCATCCACGTAGGCGCCCGAGCCCATGACCTGGCCGTCGACCGTGATACCCGAGCCGAAGAACGCGTCGAGCTCCACGAAGAGCTCGCCATCCACCTCCATGCGCTCGATGCTCGTCATGTTGACGTTGCTGATGTGGCCGCCGACGATCTCCACGTGTCGCAGCTCACTCTCGGACATGTCGATCGAACCCTGGATCACCTCGGCCCTCAGTCGGAGCGCTGAGAACGTGTGTGTGGCCGGGTCAAAGCTCAGGGTTTCATCCTGCGATAACTCGCCGCCCTTGCCGTAGACCGCCACGAGTCCGGCTTTCTGGCTCGCGACCTGGAGGTTCTGTACCGTGAGCTTGACTTCGCCAAAGTTGAGGTCATTCGCGGCCTCGAAGCTCGTGATGCCCGTCAGCGCGGGTGTGTCGAAGGACGCGGCGGTCAGTGGGCACCATTGTGAACCGTCAAACATGAAGATCGCCACTGAGCCGGGCTTGGCGCTGATGTCACCATCCAGAGCTTGTTCGTCTTCGTTCTGGATCACTAGGAGCTGGCCAGCGTACGCCGCGTCCACATCGAGCTTCACGAGGTTCTTGGTGGTCTCGCCGTCGTCCGTGATCTTGACGTAGCTGTGCGAACTCGGTATGTGAATCTCGTTCGCCGCGGCGATCTTCACGTGTGAGAGCACGACCTGCGCCTCGGAGACCAGCGGTCCGCTCGCGACGATCTTCCCGCTGTTGGTGGTCGTGATGTCTCCTTGGGTGACCACATTCCCGCGGTTGTCCACCGAGACAATGCGCTCTTTGTCGGCATTCAAAGCCTCAAAGAGTCGGAACGGGTGGAGATTGTTAAGCTGGTTGGAGAGATCGAATGCCAGCAGCGCACCACCGAAGCTCGGGTTCGTCGAGAGCACGCGCAGTGAGGCGTCGTTCGCCGCGTTGTTCTGGACGCTGAAGCCACCATTCTCGATCTTGAGTCCCCCCTTGGTGGTCAACTCGCCATCAATGTATGCGCCACCGGACTCGATCACGAGTCCTCCGGATGTGATCGTCTGTCCTCCGGACTTGATGTGGACACCGCCAGCGTCCACCTGGAGTCCACCACTGTGGACGATCGCCTGACCCGAGGCCTTGAGCTCAAAGACCTCGACGTCGTGCTTGCCCTTCGCGAGAATCAGAGTGTCCTCCGCCTGTTCCGAGTGAAGCTCGAAGACACCCGATAATGAACGATAACCATCACTCTTCGCCCCAGTCTTGGATACTTTTGCTAGTCGCGCGACACTGAGTGCTGGTTTTGTATTCGATGACGTCGCGAACGTGGCATCACCATCATTTACATGAAGCGACCCTGAGTGTAGGTTCACTGCGCCATTCTGGATGTTCAGCGCCCCGTTGATGATACTTACGCCATCCGATAACACGTGAACCCCTCCACGCTGCACCCTCACGCCGCCACGGAGCACATCGAGCCCCCCATGGTCGATCACAGTCGTCCCAGCGCTGCTCACGCGGAACACGGGGCCACTCTCCCCCGTGAGCCGCATGAAGTCCACACTTGTGTCACCATAGAAACCCGCCATGTCTAGCAGCAACATCGCGTCAAACTTGGTAACGCTCGTCTGCTGCATGCGAATCTGTCCGTTCTTGACCCGGATGTCCGCACGGTCCACTGCCAAGCTAGCACCGTTCTGGATCTGCACCTGGCCGCTCTGGACGACCAGGTCGCCCTCTTTCAGGAAGAGTGAGCCCACGTGGAGCGACGCGTCGCCATCGCCATTCATGTTGAACATAGTGCGGCCTTCCACGTCGGCCTTGATGAGATTGAACTCGGCTGACTTGCTTCGCTTGGCGCTCACGCGCAGCACGTTGCCTTTGAAGAACGGACCAGTAGAGGGTGCGATCAGAATGTCCTCTTCGTCCTTGTTGTTGCCGCAGTTCTCGCCATAGTAGCCGTCCTGACAAGTGCAGACGCCGATGCGGTCGTTACAAAGTCCGCGGTTGCTGCAAGGGGCGTACTCCTTGACGTTTGTGTCGGTTTTGCTCTGGAAGACGCACGAGATCTCACCATTGGGTCGCGAGAGCTTGACGTTCGACGAGTCGCAGTAGAAGTCCGAGGACAGTGGGTTGCCGTTGTGACTGTAGAGGTTGTTCATGACCGGGTACGATGGAAACGAGTGCAACGTGATGTCAAAGATCGCCTTTGACGGCTCGACGAACTCCACGCGCGTGCAGCTCTACAGTGTGGTAAAGTGTATGGTATGGGCTTAGTCAGAGAGCGCTTGCGTTAACGATACACAGCGCTAATAAATTCAAAGCGTACCACGTCGCCAAAGTTCTGAAAGCGCCGGAAGATCTGCGTGCAGGCGTCGCTCGTGATGTCCTCGAGCGGCGCCTCGAGCTCAACCGAGTGCGAGTGAAACGTGAGCACAAACTTGCCCTGCATGGCAGCGCCGTTGCTCGCGGAGATCATCAAGCTCAGCTGCTTCTCACGCTTGCCGGTCTCCTCGGGATCGAAGCCGTGTGGACACATCTCTGTAGCAACGAACACACACGCAGCAAAACGCAACTGATTAGCCATCGGTCTAGGTCTGATAGGGTACACAGTCAGACGTCCTTAAGCTGAACGCACTCCTGGAGCAGTCGCTGGCGTCGTAGCCCCACTGGCAATTGCACACGCGCTCGCCCTGGCGATTGAGCACGCACGAGCCGTGCAGCGAGCACTGGTTGGGCGAGCCGGGGCATCGCGACTCCGCCGCCGCGCTCACTAACTGAGGCTGCCGTTGGTGGTGGTCGCCCAGCAGCACAAGTGCAGCGCCAATGAGAAGCGTAAACCTGAGCATGTCGGTGCGCAGCAGGACCGAGTGAGCGCAACGCGTGACTTGCGGTAATGGATCTCTGGCTATTGGCTGCTGTCGGCTGGCTGTACAATGCTGCGACTGACTCGTAACCACAAGATCCGCCGTCGAAAGGTCGCCTTCTTTGTGCCTAATATAATGTGGTCCACGTTTTTTAATTATTTTTAATGCGCTATTTTTCAACAACAAAAAAAGTGCTGGAGATTTTCGGCTGTTTGGACCAAACCGAGACAGTGATTTCTGCCAGTTGTATCGGATTCGCCTGCTTTGTGGTCGAAGTGACAGTTTAACAAATAGTATTCGACCTTTTTAAACTGATTTCGACCAGCACTCGGTTGAAGTGACGGTTCACTTTTCGCTCAAACAGGAGAGCCCGATACAAACCTTCTCTCCCTCACCTCTGATCGTTTTCAGACCGACGAGAAGAATGACACGCTTGAGGTGCAGGACGCCATCATCCTCAAGCGCAACATGACGCTCACGAACAACACCATCACGTTCGCGGCCATCCAGAGCAGCTACACAGGGTCAACGATGACCCGGACAAGTTCATCGCCGTGTTTGTTGCTGCATACTTATGCTGGCTGTGCACTCTTTCTGGTTGTTAAGTGCAAGCCGCGGAAGCGCAAGCTCGAGCACAACGCTGTGGGCTGTGAAGGTCGAGAACTCGGCCGCGTAGGCCAGTGCGACCTAGCAAAGTGGCTCGTTCGAGGCCCACGTGTACGACCTGTCGCGGTGCGCCTTGCAGACGTACGTGGAGGCGTACTTTAGTGGTGCCAGCGCCGTCGCGTCGATCCGCATGCCCACGATGGACGACGGCGTCGCGATCATCCGCTTCGCCGCCTATGAGAGCATGAACACGGCGCTGCATATGGATGGCTACCACTTCTAGGGCAAGAGCATCCGTGTGGCCGTGTCGGCCAAGTCCACGTGAAAGAGCTCCAGCCATCCAGTCAGTCAATGCTGTATGGCAGATGTATCCATCTTGGTTCTGGTCACTTTTGCAAAGCTTCGCAAGAAGAATGGTCTCACATTCAACTGCGCCCACACTTTCCAAAACAACGAACGGTGTGTCGCGCGCACTCGAGAAGGAGCTCGAAAGAAAGGGCTTATTCGTAATTATAGCGCAAAGCATGGAAATCTCTCGTCCATTCCCGAAAACGCCGCCTCAAGTCCAAGCCACTCACTCAACAAGCAGCTAGCCAGCCAGCTTCCCCACTCAGTCAACCTCAACAGCAGCCAGCAGTCATGAAGACCTTCCAACTGAGCTTTCTCGTCGTCGTCGTCGCGCCCGCGGTAGTCCAAGTCGTCTCGGGTCTTCTCACGATGAAAGAATGCAAGAACCTCATCGCCTGCACCGCCGAGTTCGCGCCCGTGTGTGGCTCAGACGCGCACACGTACAGCAACAAGTGCCACCTGGACATGAAGGCCTGCGCGACCCGCGACGCGACGCTCCACATCGTCGCCGAGGGCTCGTGCTCCAAGAAGAGAGACTTGTAAGAGTGAGGATTACTAAGGCACTAAGGTATCGTGTGGGCGGAGCGAACCAGACTTCTCTCTCAGCCAGCTAAACAGTTTACTTACATACACTTTGCATACGAGACCATTCGCCTCCGAGTTCACCTTTCTCCTTGATGATTACCTACAGCCACGAAACGGACAGTGCAGTAACAGCCCTTGCCTGCGTTCCTGCAACATGGAGAGCCACCAAACGACGCGAGGGTTTGTGTCACATTGCTAGTGAGCAGTTTCCTCATGGCGCTTCACAAAGGCGACTGGCTGGCCACCTGGAGCCCCCGTCTGCCAATGTACATGAAAGCAATCCCACAAATCTTGAGCTCCAGTTCGAAGCTCGCCTAGTAGCAGACCAACAAGACAGCCAGCAAGTCAGCTAGCCTGACCTCCATTGAGCCTGAGACCGTAAGCCCTCGTGATGAAGACCCCAGGAAGCTTCGGGCTCCTTGCAATCTCACTGCTCGTGCTTGGCGTGGGCGCTGCTAATGCCGCTGACGGCAGCGATGTCCCCGCTGCAGCCCCCGAGTGTCCGTTCAACTGCCCAGTCATGACCGAGACGTCCAAGTTGACGCCCGTGTGCGGTAGCGATGGCAACCCGCAGCCGAGCCTCTGTATGCTCCAGTACATGAGCTGCCTGCATCCAAAAAAGATCCAGCCCGTGCCAGCGAAGCCTGAGGTCTGCGCGTTCTTCGGCACGCTCGACATGGACGACCCAAACTTTGATGGCATCATTACGCCGCCCGTCACACCATCAGCCACGCCGGCCGTCACACCCTCAGTCGCACCCTCAGTCGCGCCCTCAGTCACGCCGTCCACCCACCACGACAATGAAGAGAAGAACGAGACTGGGGAATTATCTAGCGGCTCGTCTTCCAGTGGGGGCGACGACAGCAGCGACTCGTCCTCCAGTAGGGGCGAAGACGACAGCAGCGACTCGCAGATCATTGTCATCATCGTCGACGATGGCTCACCACTGTCCACCGATGACTCACTCCCCACGGCGGCGCCCACGGGGGCCCCGACCAGATCGCCTGACCACGACTTTGACGACGTGGACGGCACAATCCTCGACAACACCGAGTGGCTTATCACCACCGAGGTGGACTCGTCCAGCAGCTCAAGTGGCTCAGGTGATGACGACAGTGACACCACCACGCGCTGCGAAATCATGTGCATGACACGTTACGATCCCGTGTGCGCCTCGGATGGCAAGACGTACAACAACCGCTGCGAGCTCTCGGTCGCCAAGTGCACGGACCCTACACTCACGGAGGTGAGCCCCGGAGACTGTGCTGGCGAGGTGGTGATTATCGAGTTGGCACCGCCCGATCCAAACGCCACGACGTACGAACTGGCACTCAAGCCTGGCGAGGAAGGCTACGACCCGTGCGCTTACATCTGCCCCATGTTCGACTCGCCCGTGTGCTCGAGAGACGGCCACATCTACGACAATAGGTGCGTCTATGCGAGCGCCTACTGCCGCGACGCGACGCTCGAGGATGCCACGATCGAAATCTGCAAGGGCGGGCGTGTATGAGGATGAGACAAGGCCGACAATTGTTTGGCTGTAGGCTATTGGCCCCAAGCCAGGGTCAAAGAGAGAAGACGAGCTCAAGTCTTTTGCGTAACAAGTGAAGAAAGAGACCAACCTTTGTACTTCAACTTGCATGTTACAAATTAATGTGTATAGTGTGCTTAATTATGGAATGCACTGGAGACGGAGCTGAATCCATTGCAACTTATTCATTTATAGTTCGTAACCACGGCAAGCTCACCAGGAAGTTCCGATCATGCTTAGCATTGATACTCGCTATCGAAATGAAGTACAACCGCTGCTGTTAGCGTTGTTGCTCAGACACGCCGTCTACAGAGCTGCCGTCACTACCCACCCACGCAACGCAGCACACGCTTTCGAGTCACTCACACCTGGATGCAGCCTGGCAGCTTGGGGCAGGGCGCCACGAGGCACGCGACCTGCTGAAGCACGCAGAGCTCGTGCTTCTCGCAGCGCTTTTCCTCTGAGTTCTTCTCCTCCTTCTCGTTATCTCCGCAGAGCTCGGCGCAGAACTGTCGGTCGTGGGTCTTGTCGTCGATACAGACCTCCATCGCATCGCATTGCACACCATCGCCGCACTTGCCCGCCTTCTTGTCACCGCCTTGAGGCTTGGGTTTTGGCGTCGGACACTCGCTTTCAGTCACCACCTTGAGCTTTCCATCAGTGAGGCAGTTGGCCTCGGCAAAGGTGCACGCGTTGCCGTATGTGACGCCATCCGAGCCACACAGAGGCTCATACTCGCGCGTACAGAACATGGTGCACTTGTCCGCGAGGCACTGGCCCTTGGACGCGACATTGAGCTTGGTGTTCGTGCACTTGGCCGCGAGCAGCAGGCACTCGTTCGTGTATGTCTGGCCGTCGCTACCGCACACGAAGTCCTTTGTCGAGATACATTTGACTGCGCAGTAGTCCGGAGTCTGGGCATCTTTCTGAGACTCTTTGTCTTGTACTTTGTTGTTGGTGACGATCGGAAGCGTGAAGGCCACTGGCTCCTGACCCTGCTGCTGAGCCTTGCTTGTTGGCGCCTTTGTTGTTGGCTTCCTCGTGGGCTTGGAAGTGGGGGGGGCTCCATCATCGCCGCCGCCACCATCGCCTCCGTTGTCATCGTCATCGCCCCCGTTGTCTTGGTTATCTTTCACACAGGCGGCTGTGTATGCGATCGCGAGTGACGCATTCTTGCAGGACGCGATGGTGTAGCGACAGTAGTTGGCGTACGTCTCGCCGTCCGTGCCGCACAGCGGCGCGCCACCAGCGTTGCACATTATGTCGCACTTGGACGGTGCGTGGCTGTTCGCGTCTGGACGCGCCGTGCGTAGCGTAGCGTCTGCTGACACGGAGGCGAGCGCCCAAGCCAAGGCGGCGACGACGAGCGTGATGCCCCGAGGCAATGCTGATACTCGCATGATGGCTGCGTTTGTTCGGCCCTTGGTTTTCGCAGCGTCGTAGAAATCCCGCAATGGCGACCAGGCTCGTGGGCTCTGTTCCGTACTCTAAGCGACTTTGAGGGAAGTCTCTGAGAACGAGCTGCGACTGCTGCGGACGAACGGAAACCGCTCGTTCAATGTGTGTCAAGAACTCAAGGGTACTTTTCTAAATCTATTCGCGACTGAATCTCGCGACTGCTCCTTGACTAGTGTGGCCATAGAGCCATGGAGCCATGACGCCTTGGACTCGGTTCATTTCGCTCGAATCGCTCGTGATATATCGCATACACCACAAGCCGTGAAGGAGCGCCTCGCATGGAAACGACTGGGATCAGATGGGATCCACGAAAGAGCTGACTACACCAACCATAAACACAGCGGACACCAGTGAAAGTTCATGTCAGTATCAAATATCTTATCGTCATTCTACGCAGCTGTACTTTAGAAGCCATATCCATCCAGGGATTCGTGATGCGCAGCACGTACGTCTCCTTCGTGAGGCGCGGACGCTTCTTGCATGTCGTGACCTCCTGCTCAATGCATATCTTTTAATTCGCGCACGCCTTGGCATCTGACGGCGATGGTGTTAGTGCCGTGCACATGACGCCGCCATAGTATATGACTAGGTGCACGCCGTATACTTACCCTCTGGCGAAGTGCACATGGCCGCGCAGAAGGAAAGACCACGGGTTTCATCGCATACGCACGCCTCGGACTGGCCATAATAGAGCTTGTCGGTGCACATTCGCGTGGGCACGGCGCCTGCACGAGCGGCTCCAGGCCGGCGTTGATGCGGTGGCAGCTCGCAATGCCCAGCTTGTACGGGTTTAAGAACTGCGTGTGCATGACGCCGTCAAAGTTGCAAACCGGATTGAAGTCCGCGGTGTAGCCCAGGGCTCACTCGGCCGGAGTACTTGGCGTCCCCGCCGAGGCTCGTAGCAGGAAGACCAAGGCGATGACGGCTTGCAGCTTCATTTGGGTGAGACTAGATGTAAGAGAGAGGCTCGAGTGCTGGTGTCAGGCGAAAACTACTGCAGTGGCGAAATGGCGAAATGAGAGGAAGAGAGGGAGGGGCACGTGTGTTCAAAGGACGCTGGTTCGCCATACGAAACCAACGACGAATAAGAACGACTGGCTGCCGCGACAGTTCTATTCAACCATCCACTGTTGCATGAGGCCTCCGTCTCGCAGCACATTGGCAACAGAATGGTTGCATGGCTACACGTTTCCAATCCTGCACTGGAAGTAACGAAACCAACATCCAAATGCGACCATCGGACACGGCTAGCAGCACGATTAGCTGGTGCATCGGCTTCACTTCGCCTTTCCAACATAACATGCGTGGGCCAAAGCCCAAACGCAACCACCAACACAACAGTAAAGGTCATCACTTCATGTATTATACGTACGGTATTCATGCAATCGTGTGTGCCTAGCGCAAGTTTGTACTACCGCGGCACTCTCATTCCTTCTGGGGGGGAGGGGGTCTTAGTTTTCCAGGCGCGGCACGCACGTCACCGTGGTCGGGCACGGGGCCACGAGGCACGTCGTGGCCTCCTGCATGATGCACACCTTTTTACCCTTGCAGTTGTTTGCCTTGGGGTCGCACATGACGGCGCAGTAGTAGACGTTGCGGACCCGGTCCAAAGTACAGGCTTGCGACTGGCCGCAGAAGTACTTCCCGCCACAGAGCTCCTGCCCCGTGGGGCACGCTTTCTGCACGAGCGCCGCCTTGCCGCTGTTCACCAAGTTACAGCTCTCAATGCCAAGTTTGCACGCGTTCGGATGCCGCGTGTGCATGGTGCCGTCGAAGCTGCACACGGGGTCAAAGTCCATGGGACAGCCCAGGGCGCACTCGATCTGCGGGTTGGCCATCGTACTACCGAGGCTCGCGGCGAGAAGCAGGAAGAACGAGGCGGCGGCTTGCGGGTTCATCCTTGGGGCGAGCGAAGCTAGGGCTTGTGAGAGCGAGAGGCTCCAGCACTGGTGTCGGGTGTCGGGTGGTGACCAGCGGCGAAATGAAGGAATGAGAAGCGATGAGAGAGCGCAAGGGGCGCTGGTTTCCGTTTCTTCGGCTTTGAATCTGGGCTCAGGCTGGTTTCGCAGTCACACGAGACTTTTAATCGTGCCCAACTCAGCGATATATTACGTTGCAAAGGTATTTACTTGTATTTCATCGATTGCAGAATGCGTAGTCACTGATAGATATTATATTTACAGGGATTCGAGTAGACTGCCCGAAACTTACGACCAGCTCAAGTCAAGCATGTGAAACTCCTGTCAATCCAATCAGCCAAGAGGAATAGCGATACTCCGCGTACTGCGAGCGAGCGACCGCCATTCAATAAAGCTAGGACAAGCTGCGTGCGGCCTCCGTCTCGCAGCAGCGCGTTTGGTGAAAAGGATGGTTACAAAATAGTTGGATGGCTACATTTTTGTTTCTCCTTCAACGCCTTCTGCGCGAGCGCACCCTCACCTGCGTCAACACTGAGGCAGCTCGCCAGGTCGAGCTTGCATGGGCTCGTGTTCTGCGTGTACATGACGCCGTCAAAGGTGCATACTGGTCCATTGACCCCCGTCGGGCAGACCATGGTGCACTTGCACGCACCCGCGTACTGGACCGCAATCGCGAGCACTGATGTGGAGCAGTTTTTGGCCACGACGCCGCACTCGCTGCTGTATGCCATACCGTCCGTGCTGCAGACCGGGATTCCATTGAGCTCGCATTCTGGACAAATCAGGGCACCATCAGCCGGGTCCGTTTTCTGACTCGCGACGCCCATAGCGGCGAGGAAGAAGAGTGAGCCGACGGGTTGCAGCTCCATCTTGGGCGAGAGTCGCCTGACGCTGGTTTGCGGATTGCATGACGAGGGCTTATGT
>JAASGO010000124.1:0-45540 GCA_023334245.1 Globisporangium cederbergense | reverse complement strand
GAGGAGAAGAACTCAACGAGATCGCCGCCGCCCACCACGACACGACCACCCACGTTCGCATCCACTCGCAGTGGGTCTGAGGTCGGAAGCTCCACACCGACCAGCGCCCACCAAACAAGCGCGCGATAAAACTGTAAAGGCCGGAGTAGAGGATGAAGAAGATATGCGTCTGATGTGCTTGCTGCTTCACGATCGTATCGATGTATTGTATAGAACAAAACTTTGCGCGTGGCGAGGGGGCCGCGCCAGTATTTATTATCATTGACACATCACTAGACTATACTCTTCTCTTCCTATCTCTCATTTCAGCCCCCACTCACTCGTCACCAAACCCACTATATGCTGTAGAATCCTGTCGCTGCGTACCGTGATCTCCAGTCAAACGTGGTACGTTCACTAGAAACCAGGTCGCATACTCAGGGTTTTGTTGCTGTATCCGTGCCGTCGAGTAAAATGTAGCCATGTATCGATGGCTACATGATCGGACGAGTGAGAACTTCAACATGAGCAACCCGAGTTACTCCGATCCGTTGGTTGCATCCGCCACAGGATCTGGTACAGGATATGCTGACGTGACATGTCAGCTTGCTTGGAATTGGGCATATAATTGCGAGCTTTCGAGGCTGATTGACAGAAGTCTTTTGGTACAATCGCTCACTCTACACTCTCGATCGCTGTAGCATCTGTAAAGAAGGTCGAGATAGCGCGAAATTGATACGAAGGCGCTGTACGAGGCAGAAGGAGTGGTCCGCGCAGCTGAGCTGAAGCGCGGCGATTCCGACAGAGTAAAGAGACACCCGAGTATTGGGATCGCGAGTTCAGCGCTCGCGTCGGCTGCCGAATCAAAGGCGCGAAGACGGACCCAGCGAGCTGCGCTAGCTGAGAAGCTATTCGCGAAGCCGAAATCATCTGTACGTTTGCGGACAGAGGGGTGGAAGTGGCGAAACAGCAGCTGGAGGCAGCGAGGCAGGCGCACCCCAATCTGCGTTGGCTCATGCAGGCTCGTGGGTTCAGTCTGGGCTGTGATTGGCGCGCGGAATTGTGCATGCGAAACAGATCAAGTGATGTCTACGCTGCCGATTCCGCTGCTGCTGTCGCCGTGCACGAAACAGCACCAAGGTGCTTGCTCTCTTTATCTCCTGATATTAGTGCGTGCGTGAAGAAAACGATGCTCGTGTGAAGGGAAACCTGTGAGTAGACCTATATTCTAAAGTATGCAGTGCAGAGCAGAACAGAGGGTGCTGAAAGGCGACCGAGACTCTCAAGCAGCCGCATCTCTGTGACTCGAAACTATCGTGAGATCAGCGATCGCTAGGCACAGAGCCCATTGCAGAGTATCATGGTAGAGATCTTCAAAGAGCTCAGAACTTGAAGCAGTAGTGAACATTTCCAGAGGGTAGTGTAGAAGCACGTGATAGAGCACCAGCTTCACTGTGTGTGCGCTTCAGGTGCGATTCTACGTTGATGTCACTGATCTTCGAGTTCGCCACACTCTCTCTACTGCGAATAGCATGTTCCTATTCCCAGGAGCTCTGCATCTGAGGTGTCTCAAGCGTGAGGATACTACTGAGTTCCAGATTCAAGCTCCTTCCCCTCGGGCCAATGAAGAAGAGAGAGAGAGAGAGAGAGAGAGAGCCTTTGGATAGCTCTGCAAGTCAAGCTCGTCGTGAAGAAGCCACGAAGTCACGAGAACCTCATCGACCTGCTTGACGGATGATACGTTTGTAGTGAGAGATACCCTAAAATGCATGTCAAAGGCGGTACTATCAAATTCAAGAGGGTTTGGTAGTACCGTGTGTACATTTGGGCCGCCTTTGACATGCATTTTAGGGTATCTGGCTTGAATCCAAACTCGTACCCCAATAGTGGACTCTGTGTATCGGATTGAGTAAATGTAAATGTGGCCAGGATAGTGTGGTCCACGTTTTTTTGAATTCCCAGTGTATTCGGTCGAAATGACGGCTCGCGTTCCTCTCAAATAGGCGAAACCGATACAAAGCCCTTTTCCAATTCTTTCCTAAATTTTAGGTTTGACGAAACACCAAACAGCATCACGCAACATCAGAGAAGAAGAGAACAAACCAAAAGCACAAGGCACAAGGAAGCGAGCGAGATGGAGGGCGATTACTCGCGCTGCGACCTGTCGTCCCCCGACTACGAGGGCGAGCTGACGAAGCGCAGCGTGTGGCTCAAGGAGTGGCGCAAGCGCTACTTCGTGCTCAAGGGCAACAAGCTCTACTTTTGCCGCGCGCAACACGAGCCGGCGCACGGACTGATCGACCTCGCGGACTGCCTCACCGTCAAGTCGGCCGAGGAGAAGACGAACAAGCGCTTCTGCTTCGAGGTGGCCACGCCTGATTCGACCTACTACATGTACGCGGAGAACGAGAAGCAGAAAGACGAGTGGATCGGCGCCATCGGCCGCGCGATTGTCAAGTTCTCCAGCTCCTTCACGGGCGACCAGGACGACGAGAGCAGCTAGCTAGCTGCGGATCTGGTTTACTATCGGATCGACCACTTGGCGCAAGACAGGAAGAAGCGAACGATACACAGCAAGACAGACAGGCAGGAGCACTTCTCCGTCCATGGGGCTGTGTGGTGTTGCCTGTTCATATGCGCACATCATGAGCGGTGCGCACAGACAGGCAGCAGCGGTGATGGCACGTGACGACAGGGAGGTAGAGTTTTTTGGGCTTGCTTTTGGAGGAAGACAGTGGACGAGGAGAAGAGACGAAGAAGACGACAGGGATGGAGAAGAGAGGCGCGTGTTCGTAAAATGTAAGCAAATGTACTATTCATATTAACAATTTCCATCCTCCCTCATCCTCGCAATTCAAAAACTAGAAGCAGGTAAGGCCGTGGGAATCGCACTCGATTCTCGTTAACTCTGTCTGTCTCGCTCAGCTTCATCATCAAGCTTCAACCGCAAAGCTCATAGCCCACAATCCGTCCTTACTTTTCGGACAGGGCCTTGAAGAGGCTCGGGATGACTTCGATGCGCCACGGGCCGCCCGAAAGCACCTCGCCGTCCATGTTGGCGCAGTCGTCCGCCTGGTCGGCGTCGATCACAACGGCCTTGACCTTGACATACGTGATGAGCGGGCTCTCGAGCTCCTTGCCCATGAGGTAGAGCACACAGAGCTGTAGTGACCGGAAGAGGTTGCCCTTGCGCGAGATGATGAGGTCCAGGTTGCCGTCCGATGGGTGCGCGAAGAGGCCGTCGGGCGCGGCGTTCACGACGCCCACGACCATGTACCGGCCCTCCTCGTGCTTCCACATGGACGGCGGGAATCGCTTGTTGCTCGCCGGGCTGCGGATGCCGCCGCCGTAGCCGCCCCAGGATTTGCGCGTCGTGCTCTGGCGGTCACCCAGGTTACTAACGGTGGTGTCGTACACGTTGCCCTCTTCGACTTCGAACTGGTCTGTCGCACCCAAGTTGCGGATGTCGTCGTACTTGCAGAGCGGCGGCTGCGGGTCCGTGAGCACGTAGCGCACACGGCCCGTGTGCTTCTTGGGTGCCAGCACCGCGCGCTTGAGCTTCAGGAACATGTAGCGCGACGTGCCGAGCCAACGGTACTTCTCCGACTCGGCCGCGATGTCCCCCGCCACGCCCCAGCCCACACCGCAGTAGCTGTAGTGTACTTTCTCCGGCTCGCGGTCGGCCGTGGTCGTGATCACGTCTAGCGGCCGGATCTTGCGCTTGATGATGCAAAACACCGCAGCCTCGACGGTCGGGATGCCCACGCCAGTGCCGAACGCGTTCTGTGTGCCGGCTGAGATGAGCGAGATGGGCGTCGTGACCACGATCTCGCGCCACTCATGCTCGGGGCGGCTCAGCAGGCCGTTCATGAACTCACAGAGCGTGCCGTCGCCTCCAATGAACACGAGCGCCTCGAAACCGTCGTCGGGCGAGTAGCTCCGGCCCATCTCGATGCCATGGCCGCTGTGCGTCGTCTCCTCGACCACGTACTCGAAGTTGCCCAGGTCGAAGAACTTCTTCACATCCTCGAACCAGATCTTGCGCGCGCGACGCTTGCCCGAGTGCGGGTTCACCACGATCTTGATCTTACGCTTCTCGGCGATCGGAGGCGCGCGCGCCTGCCAGCGCACGAGCTCCTGGATCGTCAGGATCCATTTCTCCGCCACGAACGTGTCGTCGCACGAGAAATCCGTGAAGCAGTGCTTGCGCCGCAGCGCCTTGGCGCCCGTGCCGCGTCCTTGTTTGAAGTAGTGGATGCGGAAGACGCCCGGTTTGGACACGGGCGCCTCGGCGCCGACCACATCATCCGTGTCGATCGAGCCCTTGTGTCGCGTGCTGTAGCAGAAGAAGTAGAAGAAAAGGGGCACCAAGTTAGAATTGTGTCGCGATCAAGACGGTACAGGGGTCTGAGCTCAGGGTAGATCCCATTCCACTCACCCGCGGTACCAGGAGATCACATCGCGATCCATGCGGAGCTCGCACGGTCGTCGTTTGTAGTACACCTTCGCAGTCATCTCGTAGTCGAGTGGAGCTTCGCGGCGCGAGTAAGCCTAGGAAATCAATAAAAACGAGTCAATCAACCTGAGCCACTGTTGTGAAGCAGTAAAATCAAAGTAAATACGCACCTGCACGCGGCGGATGCTCTCTCGCAGGTTCTCGTTTGGATGCTCGAAGGTGACGTCGCCCACGGACGTGGCGCGTGCCGAGAGTGCAGTCTTCGCGAGCTCTCGCGCTGACTCGCGCGAGATGGCTTTCTGGCTCACGTACGTGCCGTGGCTCTTGGAGAGAGTACTGAGCTTGCTGTGCTGGCTGAGGCGGCTACCTGGTGAGAGTGGGACGCCGACATTGTGCTGGTACTGCGGGAACGCGCCAGGGGGGAAGGCAGCGTTACTGCTGTTACTGTTGAGCAAGCTGCTGTTGTTCTTGGCTCGCTCGGCGTCGCGGTCGTTGATCGCCGCGAGCATCTGCAGCTGATTCTGCTCCGAGCTGCGGCTGTCAGGCGTGTTGATCCCTGAGTCAGTGTGCAGGTCATATTGCTGCTGGTTTTGCTGGGGTTGGTGCTGCGTGTTATCACCGCCGTTAATGCTGTCGTCACTGGTCGTTGGGGTCGTGATCGCGCCGAAGAACGCACTGTGACCGAGCGGATCGCTGTCGCGCGGGGAAAGCACGGATGACGACGCGAACGAGTTCATGTCGACGTTCACGTTAGACCCGTTGCGCAGACTTGACCCATATGACGAATACGACGACATCGACGAGCTCTGCGCCATCGCGCTACTAAAAGTGTTGTCGGTAGCTCCTGTGGCAGGTGTCTCTCCAGTGACTTGGAGCGCGTCCGGGTAGCTGCCGCCCGTGCCGGGAGGCGTGCCCACGTCGTCACCGTTGCTCGCGGTCGTGAGTGGGCCGTAGTGCGTCGCATAGCTGTCTGCGCCGCTGCCGTCGCTCATGGCTGAGTAGTTTGTCGCGTAGCTGTCCGCATAACTGCCGACATCGCCGTGGCTGTCGTCGTAGCGCGGGGTCATCGAGTCGGCTGTCTCGTCGTACTGTGAGTGCTGCATCTTGCTATATGGCAGCACAGACGCGGGCAGGCGAGCTCGTGTGTGCTCGTGTGCTCGTGCGCTGTCACTTCCAGGAATGGCGTGGGTGGGCGCGTGTGACTGTGGCTGCAAATAATCGAGTGCATGAGTGTGCTTGCACTTCTTTTTTTCAGGGTGGTTGCGAAAAGACTAAACGAAGTGTTTGACTCGGGAATTGAAATTTGATACATCAGTGCGGGAAGTACTTTCATGGAGACAATATTCACAGCGGTAGATAGAAGTACTGATATAAGCGATGTTTACTCCGAATGTCACTAAACCAGTACATGCTGGTCAAAAAAGATACTGACTCGGCGTTCCGAGCACCCATCCCCTCTCTGTGAAACAGAAAACTGGCTGGATTTTACCAAAAAGCGTCTGGCAACTAGTAAAGCGATTGATTGAAAATAATGGCAGAAGGAAAACAATCGCCAATCTGCTGGCGTGAGACTGAGAGGAGCTGGACATGCGAGAGAAACCAACTGAAGCTCTTGATCGACTGAGACTCTCATGCATTTTTGCTTGTCCAGTATGCGTCAAATCCGAAATCTATCGCTCAAAATAAGTCGGTTTACGCTCCCTTCGGCCCGCGTGGCGGACATAATCAGCGAGTTTTTATGCTCTCCATCTAATCACAGACGGTATTATGCGCGCGTTCAAGTGGGTGTGTCGTGATTATGCAGAGCGATATCGAGGGCGAGTTCGAGTTGAGACGAGTTCGAGTTCGAGTTCGGGTTGAGTGAGACACGAGCGATCTAGAGCCTCGCTGGGATCACGGACACAAGCAATCGTCCTCGCGAAGGTGATTAGGCGATGCGCTTTTCCGCATTCGCAGATACAACGCGTGAGCATGGGCTGGGGGCTGCGATGATCACCAAGGGCGACGCGATCTTTGACGGCACTTGCTGAACCCATTCACTCTCTCTTCTGCTCAATTCATCACGTCATTTTGAATTGCGTTCTCCATCAAGTCGCCAATTCATTCTGGATTTGAATTGGTGTTAAAACCGACAGACTTTCTCGAATTTCAGGTGTCAAAAAGGAGTTCAAATGAAATTTTGGAATCTTTCATACATAGTAACTAGCAAGAATCGATTCGATCCGTCTACACCAGCTTACATTTCCGCATCATACATACAGATTTGGAAAAATAGATGACTCAGTCTCTAAATTGAAGCCTAAATTCGATGACTATAGATTCGTCTGTGTGAAGCAACACTCGCACACAAAGCAAGCAAGCAAAAGCAAGAACGACATGGCGGATGCGGAAACGGCGAAGCGATCGGCGGTGACGGGAGGAAGTGGGAGCGCCGACAGAGGGCGCAGCATGAAGAGAAGTGGCAAGGGAGGCGAAGATGCACATGTAGTAAGAGCGCAGTCGCCGTCTTCGTCTTCGCGGCGCCGTGAGAAGGAGTCGACACGTAGCCGGGGCGACCAGCGCAGACATCGCCACTCGCCGTCGTCATCTCCAGGGTCGTCGAGATCGCGCTCCAGATCTGCACCTCGCTCGAAGAGAGACGACAGCAAACGAGGCGACTCACATCGGTCGTCACGACACCACCATCACCACTCGTCACGACGTCGCAGTCACCACCACGAATCGTCTTCTAGAAGACGTCGGAGTCGCAGTCGAGAGCATCATCACTCGCGACGCGCGCATTCGCGATCGCGGTCCGACTCGAGAGAGCGTCATCGCGAGAAAGGTCGTCGGTCATCGAGACGCGACAGTTGCGATGAGAGCGGCTCGTCGCGCCGGAAGTACAGTGACGACAGGAAGCGCGATGGTGAAGATCGTCACAAGGATCACAAAGCAGTGTTTTCTTCGCATCGCAAGCGATCTCGTGATGAGAAAGAAGGAGACACAGAACATCACGGCGCTGATGGGAAACGTGTGAAAGAGGCAGATCCCAGTCGAGGTAAGGAGAGTGCATCCGTGAAAGCAAGTGAAGCGAAGAGCGAGTCACATTCTGCGGTAGCGATTGTCACCAGCGAAGCCAAGAGCGAGGTGCAGAAGAAGTACGCTCTACCTAAAGAGGAGATCTCTTCGCTACAAACCGTGAACAACCTGTATCAGGCTACGTCGGAGCTAGCAAATGGCACGGAGAGCTCGGGATCGACTTCTCCCGTTGGTGAGAACAGCAGCCAGTCGCCAGCCCAGCGGAAGGCAAATGAAGTCGTCGTCGTGGATCCCCTCGTTGTCGCGTCGTCAGCAAAGAAGATGATTGAAGAAGCAAAAGCCGCGTTACTGAAGAACCAGATCCAACCTGTGCCAGCTTCCCCTGCAGCTGTCGACGTGAGCTCGATCAAATTGGACATCCTCAAAGCGCTTGCAGAGGCAAGAACCACGATCGCTGAGATCAAGGGCAGCGATTCGATTGTGAAAGAAAAGCCCGGAGCACCTGTCGAAGCTGACAGCACGGAGAATCTCACTCAGCCGCAACCAGAAATGCCCACTAGACGAAGCAAATCGCAGTCGCCAAAGAAGAAGACCCAGTCCGAGTCCGCATCTGCCCCGACGACGAAGACTGCGGTTGATGAGTTCGACATGTTTTCCATGGCCGAGCTGGACGATGCCGAGATGTCCACGGCAGGTCCAGGGGTGTCAGCATTGACTGTGAGCGAGGTGAATCTGCAGTCGAACTGCGATGACGCAGAAGGCTACTACAACACGACGGTCGGTGAAGTGCTGAACAACACGTATCGCGTTCTCGGCGTGGTCGGCAAAGGCGTGTTCTCAACCGTGTTGCGCTGCGCTCGCATCGCTGCGTCCAAAGACAACGAACTAGATGTCGTCGCCATCAAACTCATTCGCAACAATGAGATTATGCGCGACGCTGCTCAAACGGAAGTCAACCTGCTGAAGGAACTCTCCGAGCGGGACCCTCGCGACAAGAAGCACTGCGTTCGCTTGTTGGACACGTTCGAGCACCGCAATCACGTTGCGCTGGTCTTCGAGTCGATGCAGATGAACGTGCGCGAGGCGATGAAGAAGTTTGGTGGTAAGGGTGGTATCTCCATCCAAGCTGTGCGCGTGTTCAGCAAGCACCTCCTGATTGCGCTGAACCATCTCGACGCCTGCGCGATTGTCCATGCTGGTACGTTTTGTTGTCTTGTGCATACAGAATCTGTTATGCATGTCTAACATGCTGTTGTTGTTCGCATGTTTCCAGATATCAAGCCCGACAACATCCTGCTGGACGACAAGCAAACAACGATCAAGCTCTGCGACTTTGGATCTGCTTTCAAAGTGGACGAAGGCAAGCAGGACCCGACGCCGTACCTGGTCAGCCGTTTCTATCGCGCGCCTGAGATCGTGCTGGGACTTGCTTACGACAAATCGGTAGATATGTGGTCGATCGGTTGCTGTCTGTATGAGATGTTCACTGGCAAAGTTATGTTCCCAGGCAGCACGAACAACGAGATGTTGAAGCTATTCATGGAGCTGAAGGGCAAGATCCCGAACAAGCTGATCAAGAAGCACCGTCAGGCGTACATCGAGCAGTTTGAGATGGAACCGCATTTCACTGAGGATCTCAAGTTCTGCAGCCGCGAGTCTGACCGCGTCACGGGTGAGTGATCCTGCACATTAATTATGTGTTGAGGTGTGAGTGGATCTCTAACAGCTTATCTTGTTGTATTTGACGTGTTAGGAAAACCGATTTTGCGATTGATGGACAACGTGAAGGCCAAGAATGACCTCGGGAGCAGTCTCATGGCGGCGAAGAGCAGCACGGACGATCGCAAGCTGGTGCTCGAGCTGCGTAACTTGTTGGAACGCATGTTCACGCTCGACCCGGCCAGGCGTATTTCCGTTCGTGAAGCTCTGGCGCATCCGTTCGTAAAGACGTCATAGAAGTCAGTCGCCTCGACCAGCGACGAGCAACGACTTCCAATCGAAGAGAGCTGATGCTCGACCTGCTGCAACGGCTGCGATCTCCATCACGGTGAAGCTGTAGGTTTTACACGATTTCATTCTCCTCTCCTTGAATATCCCATTTGCATGGTAACTGACCCTTTTTCTTACCCTCATCCATTCATCACTAGTGATGCATTCGAGTGTCTCGCTCTCGTGAGAAGCTTTCGTCTACGTCTGCACTACTGTATGCAGATGTTGTTCGAGTGAGCCATTCTTCTCGACCTGATTTTTTGCTGACTGTGCGTGGGTCACTTCCGGATCACCCACTGACTGCTTTATCTTTCTTCTGGTTGGTGTGACATCCTTGTGATCCTTGGGGCTTTCGGTGGAGATGGTCAGGCTCATGACTGCCCATGTAAAAAGTATCCAGCCTGCGAAGTCATTGACCGCTTTGCTCGCGACTACTGACTGCAGCTTCTTGTTTGAAGCCGCTCTCAAGGTACGTTGTGATCAGTTTACTCCCAAGTAGACAGGTTACTCGCTTTTTTCCTTGACAGCGAGTGCCGAGTGCGACACCACGGCGATTTAGTTGAACCAACGCCGTCTGTTGTTTGCGATCATACTCGCCGTGTTTGAACTGAGAGCGCAGTTCCTTTCCCGCTATGCATGGAGTTTACATGCGATGCAGATCTGAAAAGGTCCTGAATGACAGGGCCGGTATACTGCTCTTGCGCTTGCAGTTAATTCATTACTTAGGTGTGAGAGGAAACCTAGGACGATCGCGTAGAGTAGACGTAGCAGCCGTACAGGAAGAGCACCGTGACGATCATGCCCGCGATGACGATCCAGAAGTCCACCGTGTCGCGACGCTCGATCACGCGCAGCAGCGAGCTCGAGAGCCCCAATCGGTTCGCAATGTCCAGCACTTTCGTCCGCACGCCCTGCACATCATTGACATACAGTAGCAACATGATTAGCGAGTCAGCCATCATGACCCCCGCATAGAATGGCAGACAAAATCAACCAACGTACCTTCAAGCGGTTGCGCTGGTCGCCCAGGTCGCCAAGGATCGACTGCGAGAGCATCGTGAGGTCCGATACCATCTGCGACGAGTTCTGCAGTGACGCCGACTCCTGTGACGCGTACATGGCGCTATTCGAGCCGTCAAAGCCCTGCATAGCAACGCACATGCATACAGTGTTAGCACGTCAAACAATGGTTTGGCACCATTAAAAACATCGGTTCATGGTTCGCTCACCCCGTTTCTGCGGTTGAGCAGTGACTCCCGCTCGCGCGCCTCGACCTCCCGCCTGCTCACGTGGTAGATGTGCTGCTCGAGCGTGTTGCCGAGCGCCTGCGTCTCATTGCGCAGCTGCTGCAGCTTTCTGTCACTCACGTACACGTAGCCCCATAATACAACAATGAGAATGAAAATCACCAAGCGAATCAAGCACCAACGCAAAACCCCACCCAGACTCACTTAGCCCACGTCTCGCGCTCCGCCTGGTTCGGGTAGACCTGCACGAGCGAGTCGAGTTGCCAGAGTAGCTGCTGCAGCTGACTGAGATTCTCGCGCGCCTCGCCCTGCAGCTCGTCGCTCGTCTTGCCGCCGAGCCTTCCAGAGTCCAGGTAGCTCATCTGCATCTTGAGCTCAAACTGAAGCTTGCGCGCCTGCGGGTAGAGCGCCGAGAGCGACTGCTGCTGAGGGTGCTGGTAATGCGAGGCGTGCATGGCGATCGTTATTTGTGTGAAGGATGCCTTGGTACAGATAGGGAGGGCGATGAAGGCGGACAGCTCCGCGCGTGACGACGCGGTGATTTTTGCTTCTTTCTTGGTCTTGTAGCTGAAATCTGAGCAAGGGAGAGTGACGCAACAAAAACCTGTGTAATGTGGTAACGCTAACTTATTCATCTTAGAGAGTGCCAGAAAGTGCAGCTTCTATTTTGTCAAAAGCGACATGAAGTAGTACTACAGTGTCTCACCAAACAGGTACGAAATATGCGAAATGATGAACAGCCGGCTATTTTTAGAGAAGCTGGTCATCAACATTAGTTTTCACAAGTCGTTGAATTTTGTTTTGTGATCATTTTGTGGTCAAAAAGCATGCATTTGTTCCATATACTTTGGCCGAAAAAATACGTTTTGAGGAGCTGTGGTTGCGCAACGAAATTGAAAAATTCTAATTAATTACCTAACTTTTAAACAAAATTCCAAAATCAAGAACTTTCGAGAAATATAAGGATCACTATCAAGCGTGAAACTGCTTATCAGAACTAGAACTGTATCCTTACAGTATTCTGCCTGTATAATTGTTGAAATGGTTGAGTTAATACGGATACCAAATATGTCAGCATCAGCGATCTTGGTGACAAAGAACCAGCGCCTCGAAGAGAGCTCACGCCGTCAGTACATTCAGGAAACATCAACAAGCGAGTGAGCGAGCAAAAGAGTGAGCGAGCAAGCGAGTGAACGAGCAAGCAACCACAACCACACGAGTCGGATCAGTCGCAGCAGCAAGCGTCCGCGCTCGTTTTGCGTTGGTTTTCGTATCGATTTAAGTTTGTAGCAACCGCAGAGATTATTACATTTCGAGAATTTTGCGATCGCGTTCCCGTCGTCGTAAGGCGGCAGTCCCTTGTCGCTCCTCAGCTATTCGGATGACGATGTTCCCGTCCCGTTACCCTGTTCTCCTCCGACAGTCGTTGGGATTGGCACCCATTGGAAAGGTCGGTCGGCTGGACGACGGCGGTTGGTTGGTGGGTAACGGGAACTCGTTTCGTATGCTGTCACATTCGTGTAACATTTGTGGGAGACTGGCTCTGACAACATCAGAGACGGACGCAAGTGTATATCGTGGTTTGATGCGATGCAGGGGAGAGGGGGTGGGGTGAGGGACTCATCTCGAGTCCCAAAGTGCATGCTGCTTTGTGTGCGCTTTGCTGCCGTTGTCGCTCTTGAACCTGCGTTCGGCGGTGCTCCTTTTGACTCGCAGTTTGCCACATGCTTTTGATTATTTTTTGCTTTGCTGGATGCAAAAAAGTCAATCAAGAAAAGCAAGAAACGCGCGAAGCAAGACGAAGGCGGCCGTCGGTGGGTTCGCTTCGTGCAGGTTAAGTGGAATGAGAATGTGTCACAGCCAGCAAGCAAAAGGTGTGATGATTGAGCGCCGAGTGTCGAGTGGAGGGAGACAGACGGAGTTGTTCGCTGAGAAGGTATCGGAATTCGATCGTGTTCGTTGAGGTGCTGGCATACATTTGTCAAGTCTATCCTTCATTTTGCGGTTTGTAAGGGGTAGGGGAGGTTTCTATCAAGTTCCAGAGGCAGATCCGCCCTTCGTTGTCTTTAAAATATATGTTTTCACAGGTAGTTGCCCACGCTGGTTGCTCGTGGAGGGATCCCGAAAAGCTCTGGAAAGCACTAAGAAGCGCTGAAAGCGAGACGTAGTAAACCTCTTTACAAACCCGTTTGGACACGCACGACCAGTCCAGTGCACCCGATCCAGAGCGTCTGTAAACTAAAGAGGTTGGCCAACCAGCTCGTTTCGTGAATGATAGAACCAGGAAACCGGTCGGTCGTATCCGGATGGGTGGTCGGTCGGGCACCGCAGCCGTCCCCTCATGCGACAACAACCAAAAAAAAGCGGCCCCCTTCCCGGCCGTCCGTCCCTCCCTTCTCGTCCCTCCCTGCCCTCCCCAGAACAGAATTTCGCGGCTGACCAACAACCACACACGCCTCACACAAGCCAAACAAGCAAACAAACAAGCGCAAGTTGTTTGTTTCTCGTTGTGCTTCGCAAGAGAAACAGCACACAAACGCAAACGCCAGCGAGCCCGCCAGCCAGATCGCTAACGACTCTCGCCCGCCCGCCCGCCTTCCATCAGCCAACCACCTCACTGATTGGCAGCATCGATCGTGAGTAGCGTCCAGTTTTCATTTCCATCACGGTGACGTGCCTGTACATGAATATGAATGAATATGCGGCCGCGAGCATGTCTAACGCACGGCCATGTCTCCATGTGGCGATGTGTCTGTCTGACTGTACGGGAATGTTCTACAGACCGGCTTCCCTGTCATCCACCTGAGCTCGTCCGCCCCCTCTCTCTCGCACCCACGTGCATGGCCGCAACGACACACGCGCGCGAATGAACACTTCCGAATTTGAGCCGAACGAGCCACAGCAGCGGTCCGTCACTAGCAGTAGTGGCGACGACCGCAGCAACAACAACACCAACAACAGCAGCAACATGTTGGCCATGACGGCCACGAAGACCAACAACAACACAAGTCCAAGTGCGGCCGCAACTGCAGCCACAACGATCAACAAGGACCACCGCGACGGGTCCATGGACGAGGACATGGACTCGGGCAGCTCGCCCAACAGCCTCTCAAACGAGACGGGCGGCGACCGCGGTCCCGGGTCCACGGACAGCAGCCCCATCGACAGCCACAGCAGCAGCGGCAGCAACAAGAACTCGGCGTCCAACTCGCACCACCACTCGCATCTGGGCAGCAGCGCCAGCAACAGCAGCGCCAGCCCCGTGCGCCGCCTGCCGTCCGTGCTGCGGCCACCGACCTCCTCGATCCACAACAACGTGAACGGCAACGTGGCCGGCAGTGTCGGCCTGGCTGCGTCCAACGCTCGGAATCCACAATTCGCGGGAGCCGCAAGCGGCGGTCACTTGTTGGGCCAACAGCGCCAACAAATGTATGGCTCCGGTGGCGGCGACGGCACCCCGACCAGTGGCTCGTCCTACGGCGCAGCCACTACCGCGCCCATGAGCATGCGTTCATTTTACGCCAACGCCATGGACGGCGGCAGCAATGCGGACGCGCAATCCCGGAGCTATGGCCACGAGCGGATCCACATGCAGCCGCAATCGGCCGGCGAGTCTCCGTCCGCTCTTGGCAGTGGTGGTCTATCATCCGCAAACATGGTCCACTCGTCCCCGCAAGAAGACATGGACTCGGACAGTAGTCCGCGCGGCCAGAAGCGCCGTCTGGACCAGTTCGATCCGCGCGCGTACTCGCGCGACCACCACCAGCAGCACCGCAGCAGTCCGTCCTCAACTTCGGGCCCGTCCAACAACAACGGCAGCAACAGCAACGGGGCCAATGTGCTTGTGGCTGCGGCCGCGATCTCGCGTCAGCAGCACCACAACCACCTGCAGCAACTGCAGTACCAACAGCCGACGATCCTGCACGAGGATGACGACGACGACGAGTCCTCGTCAGTCACGCACTTTGGAGACTCGTCGCGCGGCTCGCACGGCCCGCGGGATGAGATGCGCTACGAGACGTGGACGTCCAAGCAGCTGCGCAAGAAGTGCTCGCACCTCAAGCTGCGCGGCCTCAAGAACGTCAAGAAGCACGTGATGGTCGAGGCGCTGTACCGCTACTACCGCAACCAGCGCCAGAAGGAGCTCATCGGCGGCTCAATGGGCTCGTCGGCAAACAATGTTGCGGCCGGTGGATCGGCAAAAGCAAGTAGCCCATCGTCGCTGAACAACGACCAGCAACAGCAGCAAAGTGGCTACAACAGTAGCCGCAACAGCGGCGGCGGCGGTAGCGCGCGATACGACCACCACTCGTCGTCGTCCGCGGCCGGCGGGGGGTACAGCAGCAGCAACAATGCGACGATGGGCCGCAGCCGCACAGGCGGTGGCTCAAACCAGTCCGACCGCACGCATGCAGTCAGCAGTTCGTCGTCGGGCTCGTCCCAGCCCACTTTGAACAACGTCGGGTCCTCATCCTCGCTTAGCCGCAAGCAGCAGCAGCAGCTGGCGCAGGTGCATGCGAGCACGGCCAAGTCGCCACCGTCGGCCACGGTCGTGCGCCACCGCGCGGTGTCGTACAACGATGAGGTGGACATGGACGACCACCGGAGCGAGATGAGACGCGACCACCTGGACAACGAGATTCACGTGACGTCTGAGGACGTGATCCGACTCGTGGACGTCGTGCTCTCGCCCGTGTTTGTGGACCGCCTGGCCGTGGAGCTCTCGCGGTGGCAGTTCTGGGTCGACGTGCGCGAGAAGTATATCGCGATGCTCAAGACGACGCCGGCGTCCAACTACGGTTCGACCCGCGCCCACGCCGGTGGATCGAGCAGCATGTCAGACCACCATGACATGCTGAACCGGTCGTCGCACATGAGCATGATCTCGTCGCGCAACTTCAAGTGGAGCTCCATGCAGCTCTGGGAGATCTGGAAGGAGCTCACGTTCGCCTACACGAAGACGTGTTTCGAGTTCACGGCCGCTGGTATGAAGAGTGAGAATACCCTGAGTTTTGGTCGTCTCACTGATCTCTTACTAGGTACTTGTGGATCATTGGTTTGCTAACTTTGTCTCCCTCTTCTTGTGTGTCTTTCAGGTTCGGACGAACGGGACTACATCAATTTCTGCGAAGGGCGTCCGGACGTCTACTACCTGCACCAGCGGCTGCATGCGCGGCCCGATCTGCTGCACCTGATCAAGTCGAATGAGTACATCGAGGAGAAGGCCACGAGCGACGCGTCCGAGTCTATCGCTCACGACAATAATACGATGCCTCTGGTCGGCAACAACGCCGTTGTCGGTAACGTTGCTGGTAGTGCATCCCCCTCGATGCGCGGCCACAAGCGGTTCAAGCGCATTGTCCCGGCGCCAAGCCACCAAGTGAGCTCCTCGAGCTACGGCCAGGTCACGGCATCCTCAGCCAGCGGTGGCAACGGCGGTGCCAGCAGCAGCAGTGGTGCTGGTAACAACACGACGAGCGGTTCGGGGGGCAGTAGCACGGTGGCGAGCCAGAACCTCGCGGGCACCACGCGTCGCAGCGGTGCGCGTGACTTCTTGGCCAATTCGAGCGAGAGCTCGCCGAACGCCCAAGAGGACGGTAACGGCAACGGCGGTGGCAGCACGGAGAACTCGGAGACGACGGGCGAAGAGGGCAGCGAAGGCAAGAAATCGAACGCGTCGTCGGAGCGCCAGCAACGCGAAGTGCTCGCCGAGCAAAAGTACTTTGGACTGCTGCTGCAGAACTTCGAGGCAATCTTTGAGAGCCTGCACAACAAGAAGGTGCTACTCGCGGCACTGCGCAAGGACCCGAACGCGCCGGACCACTTGATCGCGGACCTGCACGATGACATTCACGTGCTCTCGGCGCTTAAGAAGGAGTTCCGCAACAAGCTCCGGAACACGCTCGAGTGAGCGAACGACAACGTTGGTGAGTTGGAGTCTTTACCCAAGTTTTTATTAAGTTATAGCAGTGATTATGCATGACAGAGACACCGAGCAAGTGTGCAGTGAAGTATGTGGGAAACGTTATTTAATGCTGAGGATGAAGCTGATGGTCTTGTCACTGCGAGCGAACGAACGACCAATGGTGCTGATTGGCTGCTTGATGACCAGTATCCCTCTTTTTGTCACTAAGTAAGGGATCTTGAAGCCACACCCCTGTCCCTCGTTTATCTAAACGAGGGAGAACGAACCCATTTATGGTGACCATAAATGGAAGTGGATCTGCTGCTACTGCTGCTGGATAAGATCTCGCTGGTGTGTTTGTGGCTTACCTGGTTTGTCCGGTTGGCAAGGCCTTGCGCGCGAAAGCGGGGTGGTGAGGTCAAGTCTGGCGTCGACCACCGCCTCTCAATGAAGTGCTGCTGCTGCTGGTGCTGCTAATGGGTGCTGCTGCGAGCGACTACTTCACGCCCTACGCGGACATCCAGCACGGCTTCCTAGGTGCGTTCTCTCGTCGCTGCTTAATCGCTAGATCAGGATAGGACACTAAGCTTCATGGAGCGTACTCACACGTGAGATCTGGGACGTTATCGCAATGGTAGATGCTGAGCTTGGCATTGAGGACCTGCACGAGCTCGCGGCCAAGGGCCGGTACCACCACGTGAGCATGCACCTCAAGAAAGGTATGGACCCGAACGGCAAGATGTTCCCCGAGGACGACGAGTATGAGCGCGAGGACTCGCCCATGATCTGCGCCGCGAGGTGAGTTCGTTCGTTTGCATTACTATCCAGCCACACTGGTGATACCGTAGCTGAGCCAATTGGTTGGTTGGGATTGACCAGGGGCCATCTGTGGAACAAAGGCTGCAAGCGCCACCTGAAGACGCTCGATGTGCTGCTCAAGTTTGGCGCCAACGTCAACCAGTGCAACATGGTGAGTAATCAATAGACCTTTGCTTGGTTTTGCCCTGCTAGGCCAATCACTAACAGCTCGCTATCGTGGGCAATTGGCCTTGGACAGCTAGAGCAGACGCCGCTATATATCGCCTGCGACCGCAATCTGGCAGCGATCGCCACGTGGCTCGTCACGCACGGTGCCGACGTGAACAAGGCCACCAAGGTACGTGAGACTCTGTGCTTCATTGACTTTATAGCGAAGCTGACAGCATATGGTGACCATCACAACCAGGCCGGCGTAACGCCACTGCTGTGTGCATATCGCAACCAGAATCACGAGCTTGTCACACTGCTGCTTCAGCACGGAGCCATCGCTGTCCAGCTGCCCAAGCACTTCAGCTGCATCAAGGTACTGACTAGTCTTGTATAGTAGCTCACAAAGATACCTTTAGGTATCTCTTATCACATGAGCTGATGATCTAGCCTGCTTGCATGCCCGTCCAGTTTCCGATGCTCCTCAGTGAAATCATCGCGGCTGAAAGCCTTAACCAGACCTCAAACGACAATACATGTAGTGACGATGACAGTGATGATGAAAACGAACAAGCGGCACGCAAAGCCCAACAAGAATTCGCGGAATTCGCGCGTGACGAGCTCCACAAGCACGTGCAACAACAACAAAGTGTGCGCGACCAGCTGCTCAAGGAGATCGAGGACGCCAAGCTCATCGACGACCAGTGCGTGTACAGAGAGAAGCTGGGCGAGCAGGGTGCCAAGCGCAAGGAGCGCCGGCGCCGGCTGCGCGAGCAGGCCAACTACGAAAAGTACGTGGCCAAGATCGAGCGCAAGCGGGTGGAGCAGGCAAATCCATTGGCCATTAGGACGTCAGCAGCTGATCACGAGACCAGCAATGGGTCAAGAGGCGATGTGATAAAAGCGGCAGCTCAGCCAGAGCTGCTGGTTTGGGAGAAAGCGGTAATGCGTCGCCGAGGCGACCGGCCGCAGTGGATCTCGCACCAGGTGTGGACCAACCAGCAGCAGTCCAGTAGAAGTGATGTGCATGAAGACAATTCCCAGGTGCTGTTGAGCCAGTGCCAGCGCATGTTCGACACGCTGCAGCTCGCGAGCGAGCGCAAACAACGGCTTCAGCAACCAAGGCGGCAGCCAAAGGCGTTTGCCGACAGCTCTGGCGGCGTGGCTGAGACTGGAGGAGTAGCAGCAGCAGGTAGCTTCAAGCGCATAGCTGGGAGACCGGAAACCGCTCCATGAGCAAAGATAGAGCTTTCGTTAGCAACCCACTCGTTTATAGTAAGACTCGCAAAAGCCCTTCCCTTGTGTAGTTGGTGGACGTGAAACGACGCGTCGCTCTGTGGTCCGCTGTCGGCAGACCGACCGCCAGATCGAGAGAGAGAGGCTATCACCGTCGTTGCCACAGGAAGCGCGCATTAGAAGCTAGAACCATGAGCGCGGTTCTGAGTGACCACCACCAGGAAGAGGTATCTGAGTAGTCCACCTGGGACTCGGAGACTCTTGTCTGAACGAACCTTTTCTATCTATCTATGTGTGTGTGAACGAATAGCTGAGTAAGTTCCTCAAGTTCTTCCGCTCGCGCCTCAAGAGCCACCTGGAGAACGTCGAGGCCGACTTCGAAGACACGCGCTCGGATCGGTACTTGAGTGTCGTCAGATAGTTTCACCTGAGATCTCTCTCTCTAACTCCCAGCATTGGCTGTACTTCGTAGGCTCTCATCAGACGACGTCTACAGTCAGAAGGACATCAAGGAGGCGCTCCAGTCACTCTGTTTCGCCGTCAAAGTGCGTCTTCCTTAGCCTAATAGTCTCAGCCACTCAGTGATTCTACTCCACTCGATCACTCACAACAACCCTGTGTGCTGGTAGGCGAATGTGCGCAGCGAGCTCCAGGACACGATCAACATGATGGCGCTGCTGCTGCGCCAGGTCTTCTCCGAGGCTGAAGTCCAGGTACATTACGAATCGCCATTCATTCTATCAAGCCCACCAGTCTCCATCATGAAAGCTCACACAGCCACACTTCATGATGTATCGATAGAAACTGATGCTGGAGCTCGACATCGGCAGTGTCGAGGACAGGGACCTGCTCGCGCGTGTCGAGCGCCTGAGCGTGGCTGAGTGGGTCGACGCCGAGAACGGCGGCTCGGCCACTGTTGGCGCCCTCCCCATCAACAATGACAACAACGACAAGGCCAAGAAGCCGCCGCACGAAAGCAGCAGCCTTAGCAAGGAACAGCTCCAGGCCCAGCTCCGCGCGCAGCAGGAGCGCGACGACGAAGTGCGTGCGGCGCTGCACACGAGCAAAGTGCAAGAGGAGGCCCACGCCAAGGAGCTCAAGAAGCTGCAGCGCAAGCTCGGGGACGCACGCGAGCAGGTCGAGGAGCTCGAGCGCGCGCTCGAAGAGACGCAGCAGCACATCGCGCAGACCAAGCAGTTCCAGGCCATGAAGGCCATGGTTACGCGCAAGAACGAGCAGCTGCGCGCCATGCGCCAGCGGCTGCTGCGGTACGAGCCCAACTACTGCGACGACGACGGCGAGACCAAGAGCGCCGACGATGACGACGACGAGTGATCTATAGGAGCTATGAGAGTTATGTCCACGAGCTACAGAATCGGATAAGAGAGAGAATGTCACCCTTAGGGATATGATATGGAGCAATTGATACACAAAACAACAACAGGCATGCTTGTCTTCCTCATGATTCCTTTTATTCGCTTCATCGCCGCTTACGAAAATTGTCAATGAATTGAAGTAAAAGATCCTGTTGCTATCACACAATAGAGAGAGGAACCCCCATTCGGCGCCCACATACTCCACGCGCTGGCCTTCACCACCACGCCACTCTCAACACGTCACCACCACCGAAACGGTGGACAAACGAGCCCAAAAAGCTGACGAGAGAGCGTGGCGAGATGCTTCCAATAAAGAAGCGCATTGCGAGACGAAGAGCGAACGCGCACGAACGAGGCCGAGAGGGGTCCAATCCCGCTTGGCTGTGTCGCGGCTGCTGTTGCTTGGGGCGAGCGCGCTTACAGGCCAAGCTTGGTGCGGCGCCAGTGGCGACGCTTAGCGTTGTACCTGGGTTAATAAAGAGAACGGCGTCCATTAGCGAGGCTATTGTGCTGTCATGGCGGAAGTGAGGGCAGACGACGGGAGACTTACTTGATGGTGTTACCAGTACGCAGACGAATCCATTGTGGGATAGGTCGGTTCTGCTTTTGCTTCTTAGCAAGGATTTGCTTGGTGCGGAAGGTCTTGTGGGAAGGCTGCATGGAGAAAAGAAACACACGGTCCAATCAATTGGTCAGCAAACCACGTCACACTCTCCAACTGGGGTTGTTCTCTGTGTCCATGTCACGGCCTGTACGCCGCTTCCTGTCACTCTACGCGCTGCACAAGCCCGCTCTCTCTCCGTCCTGTCCAACCCCGCTTCCTGCCATCCGCGTGCTGCTTTCCTGTCTGCTTCTTCCGATCTGTCACCGTGCATCTTGATAGTATTGCCGCTTCGACTGTTCTCGAGCTGCTCACTGTCGCTGAAGCTCTTCAGTGGCAAGTACACGACCGCGTTGCTGCACACCTGCTCGTTTTTTTCAACCTGGAAATCACCGCGGCTGCACACAAGGATGGCTGCGCTATTTAGTGTCGTCACGCTCCCAGGAAACTCGGTTGCTGGCTTTACAGGACAGGAGCAGTGCTGGACTGATGGAGAGGCCGGAAGCGCGCGCGCTGCTGTGGCTGTAGGCTACAGTCGTACAGGCGCGTACATAGACACACACGGAGCGCATGCTCATCGAGCACAAGCTCCTCCCCCCACACACACGCAGAGGCCGTACGCACCATTTTCAACAGGAAGTGTGGTTGCCACTAATGAGGAAATTCGCTCTCGACGGCCTCGCACGCGCCGGTGGCTCACGCCCAAGGCGAGTACCAGCCAGCCAATTCCGCACCAATAGTAGCCCCTCCCCTGTCCCGCGCCCAGGAAGCGAACAAGCGTTCATCCTGTTCGGGACACCAGCTGAAGGAAGAGTCCACTATTTGATGCTCTGTTAGTTGGGGAATTTTTACGAGCTGTGCTAAAATGGGTAATTACGCAGGCTGGATACTTTGGACACGGGAATGTGAACCCATCAACCCGTAATTAGTGTGGCAAACATAAGTACCAAAAGGGACGTTTCAGATACAAAACCAGGTTTCTTGTCGTCTCTTTATTCGCATAAATGATGTATGCAAAACCAAGGAACCAGCGCGCACACTAGCACTGAGTTCTTCATAGTTGCATATTTAGGAAGGATGCATAAATATCAGGAACCGCCCATTTGTCGCACATGATGATCAACACAAACGGCCAGCCGCTGGGTTCGTTGCGTGCGTTCGTTTTGTGTGCAGCCCCGCACTCGCGCAAGTGAAGCGGCAGAAGCAAGCAGACGTAGGACCGAGCGATCCAGAGAGCTGCCGCGATCTCTCTCTCTCTCTCTCTCTCTGCAAGGGCGCAGTGGTGTTGACACGTACGTATGTATAGTATGCTGCTGTGTGTGTATATGCGTGGATGAGTGGCTTGCGCGTCTGGTAGTGAGCTTGGTGTTGCTATGGAGTTGCTGGGCTGTAGCCAGCCGTCTCGTTGCGTTGCGACACCTCAAGGCGAGCTGTCAGAAGCGTTCTGTTACTATTGTGCGCGTGTATGTAAATTATAGACAACACCTTCAGTGTGCAGATAATGCGGTCGTTTGTTTGCACACGATCTTGTGTATGGTATGGACGTGTGGAATTTTGTGCATCGGATTGATTGTTTACGCTTGGTCTTCTCTCTCTTGGCTTCGCAATCGCACGCATTTTCTAATTGCATTGTATTGGATCGTGTCTTGAACAGAAGTTCCCTTCTCGTTGCGAAGTGCACGCGCGAGCGATTGATATTACCCTCTGAACGCATTGAGCTGGCTGGAATAGCTGCAGATCGCGCTTTGTACAGACAATCACACCACAGCTGCGATGGAGGATACATCGTCAAAAACACCGGAGGACAAGGTTGCAGCGCCAGCACTAGCACAGATGCATCAATTCGACAGCGCAGACAGCTACAGCTCGCAGATGAACGTACGCGAGCTGCAAGGCTCCAGCGTGTCGCTCGACAGCAACGACAACAACGCACTGAATGCGTCGCGCAACAACAGTAGAGGAGACAGCAGCGAGAGCCCCGTAGCGACACCCGCAAGCGCTACTGGCGGCACACGACGTCCGAGTATCACGGTCTCGCGCCAGAACTCGCTGGGATCGACTGGCGGGCCACGGCACGGCTACTCGAAGCGCGTGAAGAAGCCGCGGCCGCTGAGCGGGTCGTCCGCGACGGGCAGCTCTGTCTTCGATGCGCGTGGGTCGATGTTGTCACGAATGTCCTCTACAACCGGTGGCGGCCTGCGTGATACTTTCTTTGGCGGGCGGCGTGAAGATCCGCTCGAGCTCTCGACGAGCCAAGAGTTTGACTTGACGGTCATCGACGAGAGCGGCGGCATGGAGGAGAACATCGTGGGCCAGATCCTGTCTCCGGATGTCGGCGACTACAGGTCCTGGAGTACCGAGGGGTATGCTGTTGTGGCGATTGGCGTGTTTACGCTCGTGGTGACTGCGTCTCTCGCGGTCGCGATCCCGAAACTCGACGGGTACACCATCGACCCAGGACTCGTGTTTGGCTCGCTGCAGACACTCATCCTGTGCTCAATCGTGTTCGTGGTGTATCACGGCGTTCAGTCTTTCCAGGCACACCCGAACCCGCTGATCCTGTACAAGTGCGTAATCGACATGGTGCTCGCGTTGCGCTTTCTGCTCGACCCTCTGCTGCAGGACTGGGGTGTGTATGAACCCGGGTTCGACAACAAGAAATCGTGCCTGTACCTCTCAGGTGTGACGCAGTTCCTCTACTTATCGAGCGACTGCTGGTACTTTGCGCTCATCGTGGACCTGTACACGTCGCTGACGAACCCGTTCACGAGCGTCTTGGCAGACCGGCGCAAGTACAAGATCGTGATCTACGCCATCGGTGCGTTCTCAGGTTTCATGACTATCGTGATCCCGAGCGCGCATGGGTTCGCGGACGGCGCATACTGCTGGACGAACCGCGGTAACAGGCAAGAGCGCAACTTCTTCAGACTCAACGTCGCGAGCTGGCTGCTCTTCTACGATTGGATGATCATCTTCTACATCTCAGGCATCGCCGTGCTCGTCTTCTGTGCCAAGCGCCTGCGATCCGGACTGCGTGACACGCTGCAGACGCGCCGCGATATGCTGCGTAACGGCGCGATCAGCATCATGAGCTTCACGGCGTACTGGACGATTGTGTTCACGTGGTACGCCGTGAGCTTCCAATCGCGCACGCACTACGAGAAAGACGGCACGATGTCACCCAGCAGGATCTTCCGGTCGTACGCGTACTCACTTTCGGGCCGCGGCGCCGTGAATTACTTTGTCTGGTTCATGCTCAACCGGCCGTCGCTGATCCGAGAGAACTGGCTCAAGTTCTCGTCCGACTCAGCGGACAAGAAATTCAGTGCGCAGCTCAACACGGCGCTGCAGCACGAGCTTATCTATTTCACGATCGAAGGTATGACGCGTGCGATCCAGATGGCCGACGACGAGCTCATCTTTTCGCGCGACCACTCGCCGGTGCCGCAGGATTTGGTTGGAAGTCCTGACAGTTTCCGCATGCGCGAGTCATCGAACCCGCCGATACTTGGCGGACAGGGGGACGAGCGCGTGTCGGAATACAGTGCCAGAGGTGACAACCTTCAAGAGAGCCCCGTAGGCAGCTCGGCGAGCGGTCGAGACGGCAAATCGAAGAAGAAGAAACGTGTTAAGGGCGACAGTGGCACATTCGAGATCCCGCACGTCGTGCCACCAACAACGAAGAAGAAGGACCCCGGTGTACCGCCCGCTGCGCTATCCCCCGCGACACTTGGTGGACCGTCGCCTTCACGGAAAAAGTCGGGCGCGTCATACAACCACATTCGATTCACGCCGTACAAGCCTGAAGCGTTTGCGGAACTGCGTTCGGCTTATGGGATCTCGTCAATCGACTTTCTCGAGTCCTTCCAGACGAGCACGAAGCCCAACATCAGCGAAGGCGCAAGCGGCGCGTTTATGTTCTTCAGCGGTGACCGCAAGTTCATCGTCAAGAGTATGGCCGAAGCCGAGTGCCGCTTCCTATGCGAGATTGCGGAGGACTACGTCGAGTTTTTGATCGCGAACCCGTCGTCATTCATCACCAAGTTCTTCGGCTGCTTCAAGATCACGCTGTATGAGAAAAAATTCTACTTCATCGTGATGGAAAACCTCTTTGACGTGGCGAACGAAGGCGTGCAGATCCACCATCGTTTCGACATTAAAGGCTCGTGGGTGAACCGCAGCTACAAGCGACCGCGACGTGGCGCCAAGGTCAAGTGCCGCCACTGCTCGATGCAGTTCAAGTCTGGCGCAAAAAAGTCCTCGATCCAGTGCCCCAATGTCGTCGGGCCCCACGAGCCGAACGTCGTGCTTAAGGACAACGACTTGCGCACGCGCATGCGTATCGGGAAGCAAGCTGGACGGGAGCTGTACGAGCTGCTGTGTGAGGACTCGCTCTTCCTGTGCAGGCTCGGCATCATGGACTACAGTTTGCTGCTGGGTGTCGTCGACATTGAGTTCATGGTCGACCAGCCGACGACGAACTCACGCCGCAATACGGTCACGAGCGCGAACCCGGATGGCACAAACGAGAGCTTCATGACCACGGCGTCATCGGGCTCCTTTATCGACACTGGGGTAACCGACTTGCAGAGCGCCAAGTCGGCGCTGCATCAGCACCTGACACAGGGATCTGTTGCGCGCAATCGCAACGACAGCGACATCAACAGCACCGGTCACAGCGTACGGTCACTGGCCCACATGGGTCTGCCTTCGAACAGCAACGGCCACCCGCACGCGCACAGCCACGAGCGCCTCCCGCGCCCAAAGAATTCGATGCGCCGGAGCAAGCGCATCTTTGGACCCGGGTACTACTACGTGGGCGTGATCGACATTCTGCAGACCTGGACGTTGAAGAAGCGTCTTGAGCGGTTCTTCAAAGTGCACATTCAGCGATGCGACCCCGAGGGTCTTTCAGCGATCGAACCAGAACTGTATCAGAAGCGCTTTGAGGCTAAGCTGCGCGAGGTGATCGCACTTCCCAAGGATTACCAGGCGGCGCTCAACCGTAAGGCCCGCAGTGTCGGTGGTGCCAACATGATAGCCTCAGGAGCACCCGCGCCAGGAGCAACAGCAGAAGGGCGTGACAGTGTCGCAACAGCAGGACGAGGACCGATGCGGAGCGCCAGCAGCCACGAGATTCCGATGGAGTACGGCGAGGACGAGGTAGACATCGACGTGCTCATCGAGACTGGAGGCCGTAGCGGCCGGGGCGGCACGCGCGGCGGTCGCATGACGATCGAGGAAGTCGAATCCTCGGATAACTCGCGCACGAACAGCTCGTCCGCGACCGAGGACCTTGAGGACCTAGAGCAGGCACAGCGCAACCCGGAGCCGATCCTGCTGCGGTTCAGCCAGATGCTCGTGGGGTCGTCCACGCGCAGCAACATCACAAACGTCTCGTCCCAGCGCGACGCTCTCTAGTGACCTAGTATTGATATCATCTACTGGGAGTACTGTAGTGGATCGTGAATCAAGGCGATTTGAGGTAGATTGGGACTTTGAAAGTACGGTTCGTCTCATGAAGACATCGGGAGTGTGAAAGGGTACATAGTGCGGATAGGATAGAAATTGCAGGTAGCGTTTAGAGCATTGAAATACGCTCTCACTTGTAGTTATATCGCTCGTTGCCCGTGTTTGTTGACTGGCCGTCAAGCCCTTCCTTTCAGCTACCGAGTTGCATCCTTCACATCAGGTCTTGCGCTGCTGGCTTGGACGTTGCCGATCCTGTTATGTGTGTAGCTGATTTGGTTAGTGGCGTCCAGACGACTTAAACAAGCCTCGCCACGTGATACAGTACAGTAAGTCGGAAGTCTGTTTCGGGCGGTGGTGCAGAGGTCGATTCGCCTAGAGAGTGAGCGGCTCTCTTGCTACATGGACAGTCGCGATGCTGGTCGAGCGGCGTGAGTGCGCGCGCAAGTCTGCGGTTTCGTTTACGGCCACTCGCTTGTGGCCGTAAACCCACAAGCATTCTGGCGTCTCGAGTGTGTGTCGCAGCTTCTTTCAGAAGCCACACGCGCCTGCTGTGCTCGATGTCGAGTGAGGGGCCTCTCGTCAATGACGATGAAGCGGTGCAGCTTTTCAAGGCAAAGATCACTGCAAGGCATCAGAGGTAGTAGCACTGTGGGTATCTCTTCATTTTGTGAACGACTAAAAAGTGGTACTGTGATAGTTGGTAAAGTTGATACAGGATGTTTTGCGGAAAGAGATCCGGAGTGGACTCGCACACAGCACACGACTTAATTGTCTTGACATGTGTATGTGATGGGGATTTTTTGCTGATGTTTGTTTGATGGCCAGTTACAATATCTATATAGCAACACACCTTCTCGTATTTGCGCGCGAAGAAAACGTCGTCACAAATTTCTTTTCTCGCTCCCTACAAAAGTCACGGGATCCTGCATATTCGAGGATGCGAGGAGAGCTGGCTTCGTATCGACAGAGAAGAGTCTCTACAGTTGGCTATTCACAGAGTGACTAAAGGTGCTTGGTTGAGGGGAGAGGCTTATTTGCCATCCTTTTCGCTTGTCGGGCCGACTGAGATGCGGACAGAAGATGAAACATGTGGCCCAAGGGAAAGGCAACACTGAGTATCATTTCAGAGAACCGGTCTCATTTTCTTTTATTTTATGAGGTGCTTTTTTGGTACAAAAAATCCATGTCGTGCTGTTGTGACCTTGGTTTTGTGACATTGCGTATCTATAAAGAGGTGAATAGGCTAATTTAATAGGGACACTTAGCTTCGAAAGCGGCGCTGCAGATTTCGAAGCAAAACAGCGGGTCATAGAAAAGTTGAGTCTCGTTGAGAAAAAAGGAAACCGCGAGTGCGCAAGCGCAGCGGCGGCGGTTTTTCTTGGTGCGTGTCAATCGAGACCAAAACAAACAAGCAACAAGCAAGTCGAGCAAGTCGCGCAAGCGTACACAAGCAAGCGTACACAAGCGAGCGAGAGAGCTTGTGATCACGGCCACGCAAGGAAGCGAGAGGGGAGGGAGGAACGAAGAAGAACGGACACAGCACGCGACGCCACTCCATTCTTCCGCCCCGTATCGCTATTCGTTTCTCATCTGTGACAGCGTACAGTGCGTGTTGTATTTATTAACCACCACCTCCCCCCATCGGCGGATCCCCCAAGCAAACACGCAAGCCGACAAACAAACAATTGCGCACAAGCAAGCAAGCAACGACCCAAACAAGCAAGCAAGCAAGCGCAAGTGCAAGCCGACAAGCAGGAACACAAGCAAGCAAACTGGCGCCGCTGACTCCGACCGCGCTCCTCGACGAATCGCCCCCATCCAGCCGGCGCTTCCGCGGACTGCGTGGCTGGGAGCACGTGCGGCCCATGGTCCTGCACCACCACCAGCTCAAGGACTCAGACGCGATCCCGATCCTCGCAGCCGACGACCCGCCGCTTCATTACGACGACGGTCCGGTCGACGCTGCCCATGTCTTCCCGTCCCGACGCAAGCGCCACAGCGGCAACAACAATGAGGTCAGCAGCAGTGGCGTTGCACGCTTCGTGAGCCGTCGTCGCGGCCGCAGTGTGCCCTGCGACACGAGTGCCGGCGACTACATGGCCAATAGCAGTAACAACAGTAGCAACGAGTACGGCGAGCCGCAGCTTGCAGACTTCACACGCTCGCGCGCGGGCTCGGCCGGGTCCGCCTTAGCGGGCTCGCGAGCCGCACGACGAGCAGACGGAGACGCGATCCTAGGCGACAACACAATAACGACTGGAGGCCGAAGACGTGCGGCCACGAGCAGCATCCTGAACCATTTTCGACGACGCCAGAAAGAGCACAAACATGCGCAGAACGAGTACAGGGGGGATCCGGGTAACAACCAGCAGCCGGCACCAGGACGTCGCCGCAAAGTCCACTTCAAGACGTCGCTGCACACTGAGGTGATGCCCAACCGTTTTGCGTCACAGCCGACGTACGACGAGCTGCTGTTCAACGTCGGCGGATTGTACCAGACGCTCTCGTTCCTGCACGACCCGTTCCCACAGGACGACCCGACGAACTCGAGCACGGACAGTAGCACGCAGGGCCTCGATGACGATCTGCACCAGCCGCCGCCACCCGAGCGGTCCATGCAGCTCATGATCGCCGAGTTTCTCTACCGTTCGGCCGTGTACCTGGGCTACCCAAACGACAGCAAGCCCTGGATCCCGGGCTTCCGCGAGACCAAGCGCTTCTCCGTGAACGACGTCAAGCGCTGGCGTCGACTCGCGCACCACGACTGGAACAAGGAAGAAGAGCAGTTCCACGCCGCCGTGCTGGTCAGCCAGCAGCACCACAGTCACCACAGGCGGAAGGCGAGCAGCGGCATCGGCTTTCGCGCGACAGTGTCCGGCTGGCTGCAGCAGAGGAAACGGAGGCATTCGGCGCCCGCCAAGCTCTCGCTGAGCTGTCCGCCGCCAGTTTCAGTCAACGCGGACCTGACGCTTTTGGTGACGATCGCCAACAGCTGCGTGTACTGCGGCGCGTTCCAGTTCACGGCGCGCGATGTACTCGCGCTCTGTAACGTCGACATTGAGGCGCAAGTGGTCACTGCGACCGCCCGGAGCGTGTGAAGTCTGACTGAGGACCAGTAAATGGCTGTTGGCTGTGGCGACGAGCTGGTGAGAATGTGAGTAAATATCGTGTTGTGTGCAAGCACGACTTGTGTTTGCTGACAAGCGGGCACAAGTGTGTGTGTGGTCGAAACGAACAAGCCGTGAAGCACGCTAGCAAACAAGCAAGTAAACAAGCAATCAATCAGCAACGAGAGCAATCGAGTGTGTGTGGGGGTCTTCCGATCGAAGGGAGATCCACTCAACAAGATGGCAGCACAGTGTAAAGATCTCCATCAGCGAAAATCAAGTTTATAAGCGGTTCACTTGACCTCCAAAGCCTCACTCGCACACGCCCATTGGACTCTGAGGATCAAACCACGCGTATATGAACGTAATGCTCAGCTACCGGAGGCCCGCGCCGACGCTCGAAGTGCTGTCGTGATGGAAACAGAACTCGTCTCATGCCACCCAGATCCGTTTAAAAGAGTATCGCGAATTGGCTTTGTGGCAGAAAAATTCGATGACTGTATAACCGGAGTGAACTTTTCTCCGCGTCAAAGGATCAGCTTCTTATCTCCTCGCCAAGACCACAGGCAGGCAGTTGTAAGCCGCAAGGGCACTTCAAGCCGCTGGCGCAATGCGAAATGGCGCAAGCTGGACGAGCCAGTGTTTATATGCGCATGTGCATATGATATGACACCGCTAGACGGGATGTTCGTAGTATTGGAGTGCTCGTCCGCAAAAGGGGGATCTTTCTTTCGGTCGGCCGCATCTCCTCAGAACAGTACCGTCCGTTGTTTCCGAAGGCTCAGAGAGTCAGCCAGTATGGATAATTGATCGGTTGTCATCTCGATGGCTGAAGCTCTCTGTCTGAACGACTGCGGCTTTTACATGAGAACTTTGCCCGTTCAGTACTGGCAGTCCGCCGTCTCGACTAGTAGCACTCTCGACAAGCCCCCTCGCCGCCCTGTGGTGCCGCTTACGAAATGCAACGGCAGGTCTTTCTCGGTAGTTGTTGTTGAGATTTTTCTTCCTGTTCTTTTTTACAGCCACACACAAAGATACAATCGAAAGTGGTTCAGCTGAGGAAGAGAGAAGAGAGGAGGCCTCGGCTTGAGGATGTGGAAAGAAGCTTCTCGCTCACAAGTCAGCCAGGCACAAAGCAAGTGGCTGGCTGTCGTCCCTCCCACCACCCTCGCATTCCTCCTTTCCACGGGGAGCTGAGAAACTTGGACAGGTGCCAGTCGCCTTCCTGTTGTTTCAATCTCGATACTGAAGCAGCTTCGCGTGGCGTTCTGTTCGCTTCTGTCCAGCCTTTGGCTGCAGAAACCATCGCCTTGCTATTCGCCATTAGCCAACCAGCTGGCCATGTGTGCCTGTGGTGCGAGTGTGTGCAACAGACAGCAATCCACCTTGTTTTGAGAAGTCTCTTAGAGAGCCAAGAATATATCTAAATAAGGTACACTGGTAGGATTTTCAATCTAAAACAAGAGACATTTACTAAATTTCTCAGCTGACTTCCTACACTTTCTCTATTATCTTGCATTCTATACAACCTTGTTTTGAAAAATAAACTGTTACCGATTAAAAGAGCATACATCGCTCGTTTAAGCGAAAATATCCAGCCGAGCCGCTCGCCAATGCCACTCACCCACTCGCTCACTCGCTCACTTTGGACATCTGACTCAGTTTCCTCCCCCCAAAAGCGCAAACCAGGGTAAAGCAACAGCTCCAGCAGCTACCTATCAATCAGGACCTCTGTCTTTAACGCCCGCCACGCACCCCCATCTGTCGCCTCGCGTCTGCAAACACCATCCTCCGCTGCGTCCGCGTCTGCGCTCTCGGTAGGTACCATCCGCGCGCGAATCACCCCAGCCAAGCCAAAGTTCTCGCCATCGTCTTCCTCCACACACGTGTGCACGCACGTCTCTGTGACTTGGTACTCGGCGCTTACATATGAAGGACGAGATGACGCAGCAGGCCAAGGACATCTACTCGGGCATCAAGAAGATCTTCCCGTCGTCGCGGCGTAGCGGCTCGTTCTCGCTGGGCAGTGGCCGCCCGAGCTCCACGTCCGAGCTCTCTGCCGAGGCGCTTGCGGCCGCGCAGGAGGACTTTGGCAGCAGCCGCGGCATCAGCGGTGAGGCGTCGTCGTCCAAGAAGAAGGAGCGACGGCCGTCGTTTTCGTTCTCCGGCTGGAAGGAGCGCCGGTCGTCGCTGTCCACGAAGAAGAAGGAGCCGACACCGCCACCACCGTCGAATGCGGCCTCGGCAACCCCCGCCGCAGGGGCCGCGGGTGGACCGTACGCTCAGTCACATACGGTGACGGTGCCGACGCCCAAGGCCGACAGCTCGTACCTCAAGCCCGCGGGCTTCACGACCACGCCCACGGCGCTGTCCCGCTCGACGTCGCACCCGGGACACTTCCCAGGAACAGTCTCGTCGTCATTACATTCGAAACCCTCCGCAGCCGCCGTGGCGTCGTCGACATTACTACGAGTCTCGTCGTCCCAGCCGACTTCTTATCAGCAGCACCCAGCAGCTTCCACCAAGACATCAGCGTCATCATCATCAGGTAATGGTAACAATCAGCATGAGTCAGGAGATGCAACAGGACAACAGGCGCCGCCGGTGCTCAAGTCGTCGCTGAAGTCGCAGACCGAGAGCCGCTCGTCTCGAAGCCAGAGCATCGTGCCGGAGCTTCCGACCAAGAGCCAGCTGGCGTCGCGCGCTAAACGATCGAGCTACAACGTTATGAGCAACAGTCGAGAGCCTGTCGCGGTCGAGAAGAACTCGTCGCGGTCCATGCGCATGAACAGCTACAATACGGCCAACATTGGGCCTCGCCCCGTGGCCAAAGAGGAGAAGAAGCGTCGGTTCTCGTTCTCGTCGCGACACAAGAACCCGTCTGCACCGACCAGCGCCGTGGACGACGTGGCGATGATCGTGAAGCCGCATGCGAACACGTGGGACTCGGACAGCGACGACGACTATGAGGACACGCGGCGCCCGACTCGAGGGCTCGACCGGCGCTCCGTGAGCATGGACTTCATGGAGCAGAACCCGACGCACCTGATTTCAAAGATCTGGCGCAAGCTGCCGATCCAGGCGCGTCTGTACAGCGGCCGCGGGAGCATCGACCTGGACATGCAGAAGGACCGCAACAGCTTCTCGCGCAGCTCGACGGCCAAGCAGCAGGCCGAGAAGCTCGGCCAGTCGAATTATAACAAGCCACCGAGTCCGCTCCCAAATGCCAACATGTTTGGCGACAAGCACATTTATTTCAACCAGAAGATCGTCTACTTCCCGGCCGCCGAAGAAGGTGGATACGTGGCGCTCGAGAGCTACGACGACGTGCTCGTGCGCGTGTGCAACTTTGCAGTGCACGACCAGCGTCGCACGTCCACCAAGGTCCAGGAGTTCCTCGAACGTTCTATGGCCTTTCTGCACGGCACGAAGACGAAGCACGGCAACGTCGTGTCGATCTCGAATGAAGAGATCCGCATGTGGCGCCGTCTCGCGCGCCACGACTGGAGTTTGGAGGATGTGACGTTCGTGCAGGACCTGCCCCAGGTCGAGATGGACAAGGAGCTCGCGTCCCGGGAGAAGGATAGCCGCTCGAGCTCGGCCGTGACCGCCGAAAGCGATAGCGACAGTGATGACCAGCGCCGACGGAAAGCGGCCGCGGCCTCGGCCAGCGGCAAGGAGAACCCAGAGGAGGACGAGGATGAAGATGATGCGGACCTGGCACTGCCCAAGGGACTGAACCTGCGGCCGCTCGTGACCGTCGTCAACAGCTGCGTGAACTTTGGCGAGTACCTCTTCTCCTTTGAAGAGATCGACGAACTCGTGCGCCTCGAATACCTCGTGGAAGAGGACGGCTGGATCTAAGGTCTCAAGTATTCGAAGCTCAGTCATCAATTTTCAAGAACACTCTGTCGTCGTCCCCAAGTGCCGTTTGCCCGCCCAGTCGTCTTTCGTGTCGTGTGTGTGTGTGGGAGGAAGAAGAAGGAGACAAGTTTATCATCATCACATTACACAAGAAGAACCAGATACTACCTACCACACGCAACGCACACATGCTGAGGCGAACAAATTCCTAAATGAATGTCTGTTAAGTTGCCCTCCACTTCCCCAGTCCTCTGCTCGTTCATGCCTTGCTTGCCTTGTGTTGTATCCACACAACACACACAGACACTTACACTCGTCTGCATGCTACCTACTTGCGTGTTTGCTTGACAACAGCGCCAGTTGTGGCTCACTCGCTTGTCAACATTACAAGCGTTGCTGGATTGCTTGGCAACAGAGTGAAGCCATTTGGACGAGTGACGACGCGCCACATTAAAGAGTTCCTACTGATCCACGCATGCATTAGAAGTGAGCCGCTCCACACAACAGACAACAACAGTATAAACACACAGAAGGCGCGGACGATTGCGAATTCATACATGGATTGGAGAAAGGTGACCTGTTGTTGTGTATTAAAGTAATCTACGATAATCCGCCAAGCAAGGCCAACCAACTTCTTAGAGCACCCCCTGCCACCCCCAGTCGCAGCTTTTCAGCTGTGCCGCCACTAGTTTGATCTCGATCTTGTCTTCTTTCAGGCGGAGAGGGTCGGAGGCCCGCGAGCTTGCTTCATCGCGTCATCGAAACGCTATTGGCACACGCAGCAAACTTACGCTTACTTGCGCGCCTGGCGGAAGCGAGGAGCTGGCGCCGAGCGGTTGCGGCGACCCTCAACCGAACGCACACGCACGATGCGCTGGTGGATAGCGGCCTCAATGCAGTAGTAGTTCTTGATGTAGATCTTTGGGAGCGCGTACGACTCGTACACCGAGCACTCCTTCAGGTCACGGATGGCCGACTGGTCGACGATGTTGCTGCAAACGGTACATAGAAACACAAAGCAGTTAGTGGATCTGTAGACCTGGGATATGCTGCTTCTTTGCTGGCACGCAGCGCCTGCCACTCCATGCCCATCACAATCGTCCCGCCACGTCACGGATCAGTCAGCTAAGCCATTGCCATCGACTGCTACGTTCTTCTCCATTCCCTGTGTGTCTCGGCATTCCCTTTCATCTCCCACTGTCGTCACTGTGCTGAAGTCATGTGATATTGCCCCTCGTTGATCGTTGTCGGGGTGGTCGTTGAGTAGCTGCTGTATTCGAGCTCGCCTGCACTCATGCTGTACGCAATCTGACTGGCAGGCATCTGTCGCATTCTACGGACCGGGCGACTACAAATTGACTGCTTGCGCATCACTGGGCACTGCATCGCTGGGTTGTCAGGCTGTATGATACGGATGGGCTAATGCGGGCTGGCTGGCTGATGACCCATGGCGGCACTCGATTGTGATGCGAGTGAGGTGAGAGGTGGCGGGGCAATAGCGCGTCGCCCCATGGAATTAAGATGAGTAAACCTACCGGACAACGAAGCGCTTGATGGCCTTGTCCTTCGGGATGAGCTTGGCGGTGGACACGCAGTGCACACGCTTGACGTGGCCGCGTCCCTTCTTGTTACGGCCGTGGTTTCTACGCTTCACAGTCATGTTGCCTCCGTTGACTTTTCTCCAAATTGAGCGCCTCAAAGCCCACACGGCGCCTGCGAGCGTCGCTCGAACCCACAAGCGCTCGCGGCCACCAACTTCCAGCGCCATACAAACCACGAGTGGCAGGGGGTTTGGAAGCTTTCATTGGCTGAAAAAGAGAGATATGAGCCAATGAAAGCACACCCACAACCCGTTTATAAGAACGCAAAGCGGCACTCAAGCGAGGGTGTTTGGGTGGCTTGTTTTAGTGACATGCCGAGATCGATGAGAAATGGGGAAAATGCGGGATGAAAACTGATGAACGAATGCCCTCGAGGTGTGTGTGTGTGTGTGTGTGGACGTGTGGGTCGCTGGGGCGAAGAGCGGGCTCGTCTCTTCTGGCTGTAGGCTTAGTGACACAACGTGGAAAATGAATATCGTCACGATGAGCTATCAGTCGCTACTTTGCCGTCTTCAGAGTGCTGGAACGGAAGTGTTAAAATGGCTCGTTTCTTTGGCTCCGACTGGCATGCTTGCTCGTCGAGTCGAGTGGTTACCAACCTTAGTGGCATCTTCAAATGATAACAATGCGGCTCATAAACACCTTCTAGCAAGTAATGAATGGCCCCGCACCACCTTGCAGGCTTCGTTCCCCTCCACATGCAACACCAGTTCAGTTGACGAGACGCCGCGATCAAGCTCGATCTTCAGACCGAGGCCAGGAGCGATCGAATGTGAGTGAGGGGGATCAGCGTCATGCACGACGACAGCAGCTCAGCTACAGGAGAGAGAGAGAGAGAGAGTGGGGGTACACTGCAAAGGCTTCATATATTCTTGTTTTTTCTGGAGTTTTCTTTCTCGTTCTCGATGTATCGTGGAGGGCTTTATTGGGCACTTAGCATCGTCATCTTTTCTTCTACCACAGAGCGTGTGCTTCCATCTTCACAACATCAGGAAGAAGCCAAAGCGCGATAGCAGAAGCCAGGAAATCTACTTCAAGTGCTTCATGATCTGTGGCACAGACTGCATTTTCGCCACCATTACAACAAACAATCATCAACACGAGGCTCCTAAGCGCAGGGGAAACAGAGAGAAAGAGAGGGCAAGACACGTACGCATTTGTCAATGCAGTGGAGGTAGTCGAAGTACTGTCCGTCGCAGGCGCCGACACCCTTAGCGGACACACGCGCCACGCACGCCTCGTACTTTTGGAAGTAGTCGGCGCACTTTGGCTTGCACGCCTCGCGGATCTGCGGCATCACGTCAACTGGGTCTTCTCCGGCCTGCGCATGATGGTTAGCACATCACAGTACGACAGTGTTAGCCACACGTGCACATGTACATAGGGCGGGGCCGGCGTCGTCATCCACGGCCCATCGCCGACGGCATGTTCCAGAGGTCAGTCAGCTCACGCACCATGGCTGCGAACTCTTCTCGTCTCTGATGGGGCGTGCGGCTTGTGTTGCTTGCGGCGTGGCAAATGAACGGCTCACACCACCACGGACGGTCCCGAACCGTGCGTTTTTTGTCGCGGGACCGGGCCAAGGGTAGCATCTAAAGTAACAATATTTGAGCTGTCGGCGAGCTGGGGTGCCCACGAGGTCTTCAGTGATCATTTCGGCAGCGTTGAAGGAGTGCTCCCATGTCCTGTGTATGCGTATCCATCGGTGGTCTTCCTCCGGCAAGCCGCAGGCAGGATCTTGTTCGCCCGCCTTGAGCTGCATAACGCACATTCCGAAGCGTTCTTCATGCGCACGAGGAGTTCCCAATCTGGACCATCGGTATTCTCTACCATAGGTACCTCCTCATTTCTAGTCTGTTTGAGAGTGTAAACCATCACTGAAGTAACAGGACCACCCAAATTATTCGTAAAAAGCCGTAATTACGGTTTTGGTGGTGGTGGCCTTTTGACACCACTATCTCGCACGACAAGACTCTGTGGCCTGGAAAGCGAGTCTCCCTTCGCCCACGCGCCTCCTTCACCTTCATCACCTACAGGCACGATGCTCGCCCGCTCCGTGCGCGCGCTCCGCCAGGCGGCTGCCGTTAACGCCACGAAGACCCGCGCCTTCCACTCGTCGGTGGTCGTGCGCAGCGGAGGCAACTTCCCACAGGTGCGTTGCGTTTTGGGCTTATGTTGAGATTACATACAATCAGCAGAGCAGTCAATTGAAGCAGGCCGTCGAATGTGGTTGAGCTCTTGGAATCTGAAGTGCTACGAATGTGGCGGGCTGCTCTCTCTGTGGCTAGATCGCTGAATCCTGCCTGTATGCATGGTGCCTATTGGTATTGGCCCGTTGTTTACCGTATTTGTGGCTTGGATGTGTGTTGTGATAGCACCGTGACACGGACGACAACAATGCGGAGACGTCGTTCGACTTCACGCCGGACAACTACGACCGCGTGCACGCGATCCTGGACCGCTACCCGGACAACTACAAGGCGTCGGCGATCATCCCACTGCTGGACCTGGCGCAGCGTCAGCACGGCGGCTGGCTGCCGCTCGCGGCCATGAACAAGGTCGCGCGCATCGTGGACGTCAAGCCGATCCAGGTCTACGAGGTCGCCACGTTCTACACGATGTTCAACCGCGAGAAGGTCGGCAAGTACTTTATCCAGCTCTGTGGCACGACGCCGTGCATGATCTGCGGCTCGGAGGAGATCAAGACCACCATCGAGAACCACCTCGGCATCAAGGAAGGCGGTACGTCATCCACCTGTATCCAAGCTGTTTCTTTATCCAGATAATCTGTCTTGTGTCGCATGAAGAAGCTGAGACTGAGTGACGTTGCTATCTGATTACAGAGACCTCGGCTGACGGCCGCTTCACGCTGCGCGAGGTCGAGTGCCTCGGCGCGTGCTCGAACGCCCCGATGGTGCAGATCAACGACGACTTCTATGTGAGTGTGGCTTTCATCTAGTTGTTGTCCAAAGCTGTACGAGATTAAGACTGACATTGCTGACGTGCCTCGTAACAGGAGAACCTGACTCCGGAGACGACGCGTCAGCTGCTGGACGCGTGCAAGGAGGATGTCCCTCCGCCGATGACCAAGTGGGGCAGCCTGCCGATGAACGGCCAGCTCTCCTGCGAAGGCCCACAGGGCAAGACGTCGCTGCTGTGGGAGAAGCACCCGGCGCCGGGCTTCCGAATGCGCCCCGACAGCGAGCTGCAGCCAAAGGTTGACCCGAAGAAGATCAAGGACGAGATGCTGTACTAAGAGAGAACGAAATTGAACGGACGCGTCTTGGAAAATCGGGATCGGCAATGGCGTGTGGACGCTAAACAAGTGGCGGCGTCGGTCTGGAAGGTTCTGTAGAATCATTACGTCACTCGGTCGAGAGCTTCTAGACAGAGATAGCGCTTGCTTGCTCGCGAGCCATAGAGCTCGCTCGTTCATCATCGCCATCGCCACCCTGTGGTCAGTCAATAAACAAAACAAAAGCAATACTACTACTATAATCAAACAAGCACAACACAAACGCAAACAACTGAGACTCGCATGCTAAAGAAGAATGGTTCGTACATCATCGTCTAATCTTGGTGGTCAAAATTGGTTGGACGCTTCAACTTCAACTTCACTTGAATAGGTGGACACTACTCACCTCACTCATCACATCAGCACATTTCACTTGGACATTTCATGTCACCTACCAAAGAGGAGCGACCGGCAGAAGACAACGGTCGACGCGCTTACCCAGCCCACCAAGTTGCCCGTGAGCAGCCCCATGCACGTGACCGTCACATAGTCCGAGACCGACACGATCTCGCGCTTATTGGTCGGCCCTGCTGTCCTCCGCTGGTTGTGGTACAGCAGCGACGCTGAAGAAAGTGATGGTCGTTGGCGCGGCTGGTAGCAGTAGTAGAGCCCCGCGAACCCGACGACGCAAAGCTCGAGGCCGAGCGTGACGCGCGTGGGCGAGATCCAGCCGTAGACCTGCGCGCTTGAGCCCACGAGCCCGCTTGTGAACGACAGCAGCAGCGGCGCGAGCTTGGAGAACGACTCGGCCATCTGGGGCTGTCATGAATTCAGCATAACGCACAATGGAGATGGACGTTGATGAATTTTAGTCAGACACGAATATTCAGAGCGTCTACGTGAATTGGGCAGCAAGCTAGCTCACCTTCAATGCTGGTCCATAGTGATCGTACAGCCGCCGCTTGTCTGGATCGGATAGCACTTCATACGCTGCGAAGAGCATGACGGAGTACATGCAAGGGTTCATTCGTATGCAATTCCACTCTATGCTGCAATTCGCAGTGGGCTTGTTAGCACAGGAAGGCGTCGCGTTGTACCTTGCTTGATAGTCTGGAACTGCTCCGGGTCGCCGTTCGGGTTCTTGTCCGGGTGGTGCTTGAGCGCCAGCAACCGGTACGCCTTCACTACCGCCGACGCACTACGCGTACGCATAACGACATACAGTCATTCGCACAACGACATGCACATATATACACAGCACCAGTGTGCATAGCACAAGCCTGGACGTACCTGGCGTCGGGCTCGACGTCCAGCACCGAGTAGTAACACGGCTCCTGCAGCTCGTAGATGAGGCTGTGCTGGTCGGCGCTGTTACCACTGCTGTTCTGCATCGCTTCGCTTTTCTCTTCTTCCTGTCGCACGAAGGCGAGTCAAGCGACCGTTACTGTGCTGGTGCTTGAGCTTCTTCTCGCAGCGGCGGCGGTATGGGCGGACGCGTCAGCACTGCTAGCCACTCACTCACTCACTTGCGCACTCGCCCTCTCTCACTCGCTCTCTCTCTGAAGCGCGTCAAGTGGGACACGCACGCACTCCAGCAGCGAGAGAATGACGCGCCGATGAGGATTCCGCAAATCGCTGCGAAGTGGGATTCTGCTTCAGAAGGGACTTGTTTAGTGTGCGCAACATTAAAATTATCATATTTCTTTTCATTTTTAGGATGCACCCTACAAAAACCCTTGTATAGTGTGCACGACGCTATCCTCACTTCGGTTTCTCTCTGGTTCTCACACTACCATCACTCCGACACTTGCAGGCTTGCATGACACACCGGCGCCCGCCATAATCGCAATCTCAAGCCATCCAGAAAGAGAAGAAGCCAAGGAGAAAGCATGAGTTTCGCGGACTTTGCGGGCGGCAACAACGGCCACAACGGCCACAATGGAGGGGGCGGCAGCGTCATGTACCGTGGCGGTAGTAGTGGCGCCGACATCTCGGCGGGGCTCTCGAGCAAGTCGCGCCAGGCGATCGACGCCGCGACGCTCAAGCTCGAGCAGTTCAACCGCCAGGTGCTGGCGATCAAACGCGCGGCGAATACGGCGGTCGGTGGCAACAAAAGCAGACCTGTGGGCGGCAGTGGAGCGAACGGCGCACTAGATGACGACCTGAACGACCGGATACGTTTTGCGTGCCTGCTGCAGGAGGAGATCGCCAAGGCGCTGCGCATGATCCCGCAGGAGAGCGCGAACGCGCTCATCAAGAAGAAGCTCTGCAAGGACTTTGAAGCGATCTCGAACCAGCTCGAGACCGCGGTCGTGAAGATCTCGACCCAAGAGCAGGCAATACAGAATGCGCTCGTCGCGCAGTCCCAGGACGCACAGGGCGGTGGTGGCATGAAAAACGGACGCATCGTCGCAGAACACCAGGGCCAGGTGATCGAATTTGAAGAGCTCGAGAACGAGATCGCGCACAACGAGGCGCTAATTGAGGAGCGAGAGAAGGACATCGACAAGATCCACCAGAGCGTCGCACAGGTGCAGGAGATCTTCCGCGACCTGGCGGCGATTGTGAACGAGCAGCAGACCGTGATTGACGACATCGAGACAAACATCCACGAGTCCCTGGAGCAGACGCAGCGCGGCCGCGACGAAGTGCAGAAAGCGGCCGACATGCAGGGGCGATGCGTCATCCAGTAGTAGCCCAGCGATCAATGGAAGAGAGCGAGCAAGCGAATTAGATCGAGACAGGCGAAGGACGAGGAGAAAGGTGTGTGTGAATATTTCATTTTTTTGCAAATGGAGAAGCCAAAGAGTATGGAATTTCATGCAGCAAAACGGCGTTAGTGCTGCGAATGCTAGCGACATGGCCGATTGTTTGGCCTGCGACTCTCGCAAAGCAGAGCGGCAGGCTTGCACTCGATGGTTCTAACACCTCGCCGAACGCTCATGGCTCACTCATGGATTTCTACATCATCATTGTGTTGCTTCCAACTGCACCAACTCGTCGCGTGGTGATGGCAGCATTCGTCTCCACCAGATCTCTATACTCGTCGTGGATACAACTCACTGTTTTGTTATTTTTCGCAGTCGAATGGCTCCCAGCAAAGTGAAGCCATCTCGTCTCACCAGTTTAGAAGATGTCGCATTAACTGATCTGAGTTAATACTCCACTGACTCTCTCACTCATTATGCATGCTTCTTGCGAGCCAAGAACCGCGCTCGAGCTGCTGAGATCGCGTTTGCATCCACCTGCTTCTTTGTTACGTCCGACGCACCAGGACCAGCCGTAGAAGCACCGGAGCTCGCAACTTTTCTGGGCGGCTCTTTTGGTTCCCGTTCCTTCGGCACGGGACGTCCACAAAGCGCAAAGAGCTGCTCGATCGCAATTTTCTCCTTTCCGCTTGAGAACTCGTCAAGCCACTTGCTCTCGACCTCGACAACGTCGCGCATGAACGGCTTGCTCGTGACCACGAGCTCCTGGTAGACGCAGTACTCCGGCGGCGCGACGACGTTGAGCATCGACTGCGGGTGGAAGTGCACGAGCTTCATGTCGTTCCCTTCGTCGCGGTTGAGCGAGCGGTACACGGTCTGTAGGGTGCATCGGCGCGCGGCGTTCATGAAGAAACCTGCACAGACTACAATAGAATCAAACAGACATCCCGACAATTTCAGAAATCCGTCAGCACCAATTTCCATGATAACAAGATTTGTGACCACCAAATTCAAGACTCACCTGATTTACAGAGACGATCTGATCGCGACGCCTCCTTCCTCTTGTTCGCCTTCGCGTTCACATCTTCACTTCCAGTGCCAGCAGAATTTGCCATGTGCGCCTTCAGATTATCAACATCTTTGCTCGAAAGCGTGTCCATGATGTCCTGGATCTGCTTCTGGATCGACCCAGCCATCTGCAGCGCTCGTAGTCGTAATTGACGATCGCGACACCACTGCTCCTTGTTCTCGCGCGTGCGGGCGAACGCTTCAAAGATCGCTAGGTAGCTCAGATGGTCGCCGTACTCACTCAACAATCCTTCGTCTTTGAGCCTCAGCAAGAGTGTCTCCCACGAGTTTCCTCGATGATCATCGTCATCACTTTCTTCACCACTGCCACCTCCACCATCACGGCCTCTACCTCCGTACTTGGACTGCTGGGGCTTCCTCTTCTGCTCAAAGATGTTTTCCACCGACAACATCGACACGATCTTGACCATGTCGCGTCCACAGCCCAGCAAGATCGCTTCAATGAGCGCACGCGATAGCTTTGGCTCGAGTGGGAATGCCGACATGAGCTTGCCCAGCGGCGTTGCTTCACCTTTCTCATCCAGCGCACCGAGGATGAAGAGCTGCTTGAGTGCATCCAGGATTGCGTCTTCGTCAGGCGGGTCCAAGTACGGGAATCCGAGCACATCATGAATGCCCAGGAGCTTCAGGTACAACACCGTGTTCGCCAAATTTGCGCGCTGAATCTCCGGAACCGTCTCGTCCATCATTTGTGCGTACGACTCCTTCGAGTAAAGGCGGTAGCACTTGCCCGGTCCCGTTCGTCCCGCTCGCCCAGCACGCTGCTGCGCCGACACCTTCGAGATCGGCACGACGACGAGTGACTCCATCTGCTGCATCGGGTTGTACACTTTTTGCTTGGTAAAGCCGCAGTCGATGACGAACCGGATGCCGTCGATGGTCAGCGACGTCTCGGCGATGTTGGTCGCGACGATCACTTTGCGCACGTTCCTGGGCACGGGGTCAAAGATCGAGCGCTGCACCTTACTCTGCAGCGCCCCATAGAGCGGCAATATGCGCAGCGCCATGCCCTCAACAGTAGTTCCATCGTGCTGCTGCTGCCTGTGGAGCTCTCGGATCTGCTTACAGGCATCTTCAATCTCTTGCTGACCTGTGAGAAACACCAAAATGTGGCCCTCAGGTTCGGAATTGTGCACCTGCAGCGTTGTCTCGACCGCGGCGCGCACGTACGTGGACAGCGGACCTTTCTTGCTCATGATCTGCATCTGCTTGGAGTGGAAGATGTCAACGGGAAACGACCGCCCGGGGATCTTCACCACAGGACATGGTTTCAGTACCACAGGCTTTGTCTTCTTCGTCTTCTTCGTCTTGGTCGAACTGCTGGCGCTCGCTTTTTCCTCTGGTTTGTCACCATTCGTTTTCGTACTGTTGGTCACATCGGGAAGACTGAAGAATTTTGCAAAGCGTTCGTGATCGAGTGTTGCGGACGTCACGAGCAGCCGAAAGTCGTCGGGGCGGCGCTCCACCAACTGCTTGAGTAGCCCAAAGAGGATGTCTGTGTGGATGCTGCGCTCGTGGGCCTCGTCAAGCATCACGCAGCTGTACTTGCGCAGCAGTGGGTCCGCAAGGCACTCGCGCACGAGGATGCCGTCGGTCATGAACTTGACGCGCGTGTGCTCGCTCGAGTGGTCGTCGAAGCGGATTGCGTACCCAACGGCGCCCCTACCGCCCACATCCGTCGCCATCTCCTCGGCGACGCGCTGCGCTACGGAGATCGTTGCAACGCGTCGCGGCTGCGTGATCGCCACGCACTTGACCTCGTCACCATTGGCTGCTTGCTGAGCTGCTGCGGCTTCGTAGAGGTACTGCGGGATCTGCGTACTTTTGCCCGAGCCAGTCTCGCCGACGCAGATCACGACTCGGTGTTGTACAAGCGCCTCCAAAAGCTCCTCACGGTGTTGTGCAGCAGGTAAATCTGCCGCGATCTTCACGAGCGCCGGGTCTTTCTCTCTCGTGGCATTGCGCACATGTGACGACGCTGCTGGTGATCGTGATCGAGAGCGTCGTCTTCTGCTGCTGCGCGGCGCGTGGCGCTCATTGCGAGAAGCACAAGAGCGCGCCGGGGACCTGGAGAGTGAGCGTGATGCAACGCGACGTCTGCTGCGCGCTCTGTCTGTTTCTGGTGAGCGTGAGCGCTTCCTTGAGCGGTCTCGTGCACCACCGCCGCACTTCTCGTCGTGCGCCATTTTTGGTGCTGAAAAGCGCTGGAACGTTGTCCGCCGGCCCAGCCAAAAAGGATTCACATATTCATCTCAGTTCCCGGACTATTTTGCTGTCGCGACCTCCGAGCAATGCCGCCATGTTTGAAAGCTGATCAATTAGAATCCCCTCCTTTAACTCGGCGTTTGTATGACACCGAGAGAAAAGTGGGTGATCGAAGGCAGCACGCGCTGCAGCTTGCGCGCGAGCGTGACGGCCATCGCGACCTCGTCGTCCACCGTCGCTGCCGCGCTCATACTTCATCGACATGCTCATGCTTGAGCGATTGCGTTAGTGCATGATTGTTCGGCTCGATTTTGAGTGTGACACATTAGCTCATCGCCAAATTGAGGCAACTTCTGTATGTTGGGATGGTTCATTCACTTTCTTCTTCTTCTCCAGTGCGCCTCTCTCGCAGTATCAATCCAGCCACAGGCTCACCATACCACACATGCTTTTCGATCATCCCTCTCTGAAACTCAGTAGCTCTGCACCCTATGTAAGCGATCTCGACAAACGGCCGGAATCGATCAAACCTTGGGGTGCATGAACCTCTAGCCTTGAAATGATCAAGAAGCGTAGCATGTTCAACTTCAACTTGCTTGTCATTCCATTCGCGGACAAGCCTCCTAACAGTACAACACACTCGAGCCCAATCATTTGTCAGCCGACAGATGCTTTCGAGCTGTGCGAATCGGTCATTTGCCTGCTGTACGGATCAGAGTACAGACAAACGTACAAGCAAAGCAGCCGTTTCCGAAAGTTCTCCGAGGTGACTCGAGTCGCCACACAAGACCTCTTCGTGCACTGCACAGCACTGTACGAGTAGCTTCTCTACAGAGAAAATTCGCAAACACCCGTCCACTTCCGTTCACAACCACATACCCACGTGAGTCATGAACATAAGCTTCGCTGGATGACGTGTGCAGTATTTGAGACCGCTTTCTTTTACTCCGGAATCACCTTTCAGCGGCTCACTCACAACCACCAACCATCACCGCCTCCTTCAGGTTGTCGACGATGAAGATCTGAAGAGGGTCGAAGCCATGGTGACGGCCACCGACGCGAAGTACATGAGCACCGCTGATCTGTCCAAGAACGTCCTCAAGGTGATCAGCGGCAAGGACGGCACCAACACGGCATGCTGGCGCCATTACAGGGTGCGGCTGATACAAAAAGTGCCCTCTTGGGTTCATTTATCTATTACAAAGCGCACTCACTTTCTGTAAACCAATTCACTGTTACACGCAGTACCCTAAAATGCATGTCAAAGGCGGCCGCGTGTCAAAGGCGGCGCCCTTTATTCGGAGTACTGCGACTACACGTGCGATTGCCCTACAGCAATATAGGGTATATAGATTATCATCATCATAATATACGTGGACATTTCTCCGAACCGTTTGCTTCTCTTGGAAAAGGAGGATCTCATTTTAAAAGCAGCTCCGCGTTACGACAGCAGCAAGGACAAGAAAGATGCCGTGACGCCTTACCG
>JAASGO010000123.1:0-45693 GCA_023334245.1 Globisporangium cederbergense | reverse complement strand
TCGACAACGGATTTGCTGTCTTTCTGTCACATGCAAAATCTTTTTATTTTAGTAATTTATTAGATCAACAGCAGATTTCGGAATTAAATGGATCCAGAAATAGAGTTAAATAAGAGTAGTTGATCCCTTTTAAGGAGTAAAATTTGAGAGAAGATTCTGCTCGATTGAGTCGATGGAATTTGCTCGTTTTTCGTATTCCTTTTCACCTGAACGAGACGATTCGATTGATGTAAAATAGTCATCGGGTCAAAAAAGCGTCCTCGTTGCCCCCGACCACTGTTAGTTCCAAATTGTAATCGTAGATGCTAGTCCCAGATTGCCTTCTTTTCACTTGGAATTGTTTGCATACAAAGCAGCATGATTAACCAACAGATCCTGAAAGCGCAGCTCCAATTGGTACAAAATTGATTAAGAAATAACAAAAAGCGTCCCCATGCTGTCGCCCTCTGTGAAGAACTGGAGCCATCCAATGTTCAGATTTGCCGAACCACGCGCCATCTGCTCCAGAAGCGTCACAACGGAGAAGCAGGTGGCTTTTGCGACGATTGGCCAACACGCCGCCGCTGGTCGTCGAATCAAGAGAAGGCACGTGGTGGCTGTTGTCTGTTGTCTGTTGAGCGCAAAACTTTCGACTTCTGGGCTTCTGGATCCAAAAGAAGAGCTTAAAACTTTCAGCTTCTAGGCTTTTGGACCCGAAAGATGACCATCAGTCAGCCAGCTCTTCGTTCATTGTATGGGGGAGGCCAAACATAGTGACCATCAATCAGTCATAATGACGAATTATAACTAGCGTGAAGCCTGATATCCAGTTGACACAGCAAATGGAATTTCTTACAGAGAACAAATACAGATGTAACTAATTGTTCAAGGCACGAGCTGTGTGTGCTGCTTGGAGAACGGGATAGCATGGACAACTGGGTGGAGGGCAGGCAGCGCTGCGGCCACTCATTCTCCCCAGCCAACAACCAGTCTCGGACTGATTTGGCTGGGAAGAATGGCTTTCCATATCCATTGGGCTAAAGTTGGCGATTCAAGAAAGAAGTCGTTTCGAAACGGATTTCCCTTGAGCACATCACATCATCCCCGGTTCACCCATCGCTATAACGTCGATTTCTCAAAATGCATACAAAAATCAAATGGAAAGAGTCCGACGTGAGTCGAGTCGATAAACCCACAAAGTGTACCTACCCGCGACCAGCCGGAGCAGCACTCACAACCAGAAGCGCGTCATCGCAACCAAACTCGCTCTCCAGAGCTCGCTGGCTACTGGATATGGGGGTGAGAGCGAATCGCTTTTGTAGCGACGCGTTGCAATAGAGCGCAGCGGCGAAACTGGGACTCGCTGCTTCAGATTCGAACGCGCTTTGCCTATTTGTGGATCTCCTCCTGTGCTCCTTCGCGGCTGCACTTTCTCGAGACCGCCTCAATGTACCCACAAAGGCCACACGATCTCACGGCTGCCTCTTCTGCACTGCCTCTCTTCTTTGAGCCGGTTGCCCTTTGTGACCTCGGTCATTCATTCCACAATCCACCACCGAGAGCAACAGTCGGTTGGTCCATCCGTCTGTCCGTCCGTCTACTAGAATATGCCAGCACACCGCATCTCGCACGCGGTCTCGCGGCTGCTCAAGGCGGCCTTCCAGCGCCAGTCGAGCGTCAAGACCGCAGCTGGTGATGGTAATGCCTCGTACGCGCTACTGGCGACTGAGAGCCTCGCGCTGAGTTCCACGACGCTGCCGAGCGCCTTCTTCAAACAGGTCAAGAGTCTGCTGGACAAGCACCACAAGGAACAGGATTCGCGGTTCTCGTCGACTACCAATCGCTCGTCGGTCTTCTCTCTCTCAGGCTCACTGTCTCCAGTCACGCAGACAGCGTCATCGAAATCCAGGAAGCGACAGCACAAGGAGGGCAGCAGCAGCAGTACCAGCAGCAGCGGTGGTGTTCCAAGCGACTGTTACGCGCGACTCGCCGCGATGCTCGAGATCGACGCGGTCGTCAGCCCATCCTCTTCCTCGTCTTCTTCGATGCGCTCTGTAGCGATATCAGTCGCTGTTGAGACCCTGTTGCAGCTCTGGGAGTTCCTGCTTCAGCTGCTCCAGACAGACGAGGCTCCAGAGAACTCTCCTGTCAACAAGCAATTGGTGCTTACGCTGATCCAGGCAATCGTGCAGCGTCCTGAGTTCGACGTCGTACTCAACTCGCTCGCCAGCGGCCAATGCAACACCCACCGGTCCTCTGCTTCTGCCAGCGACACCAGGAAGCGCCGCGTGAGCAGCGTGCGTCTCGAGCGCGTAGACTCGTTCCGCGTCGTCCCAGCGACCTCGACGACTGCAGTGACCATCAAGAAGTCCAGTCGACGCAGCCACCTCCTCAAGAAGACCAAGCGCAGCGGTGGCTCCACTGCCTCGTCAACGTCGCTCTGTCTGCTCGCTCGCCAGTATTTGATGCTGCACCAGTCGACGCTCCAGTTCACTGAAGACGCGCTCATGCTGAGCAAGAAGGGATCAGCTGGTTCAGCGATGAGACAGGTGCACGACTTGCTGGCGGCGCTCGTGGCTGCGAGCTTCATTCGCATCCCGTTCCTGCGAGAAAAGATCCTCGAGAAGCTCCAGCAGGTGGTGACATCGAGCAACACCAAGAAGGGAAGCGGCCTCGAGGAGCTGCAGAACCTCAGCAGTAGTTACCAGCAGAGCCCGCTCGCGCTCTTCAACTGGCAGCACAGCATTCTCTCTAAGTGCTGCACGACCATGACGCCGTACAACAGAGACGAGTTCTGGTACCCGAGTGTCCACTTTGTCAAGACGGTACTGGAGAACAACGATGCGCGCATGCTTCTGTGCGGCAACCTCATCCAGCAATTCACGACTGCCAGCGCCTGGGGACGCGTCGAGTGGAAGCGCATCCCCGGGTTCGCTGTCCTCGTGGACGTTATGCTGCTGTCCACCGAGATCCTCGTGCAGAACCAGATGCAACTCGTGGAGATGCGATCTTCATTGGAGGACGACCACATGGAGAAAGCCAGCACCAAGCGTAACGGCCTCACTAGCAGCAGTTCTGCTCTGCGTGACTCGTTCACAGCCGAGCCAAAGGACCGCAAGTCGTCCCCCGGCGCGTTCTTCTTCCGCCAGTCGCTCAAGCTGCTGCGCGAGAACCCGTTCCTGATCCATGCGACACTTATGGCGATCTTCAAGAGCACCAATTACATGCTGCCGCAGCACGTGGAGATCTGTCTCCAGTACCTCGAACACTTCATCACAGTCTTCCCACGCTACTTCCGCGACGAGTCGGTGGCTTATGGCGGAGCCAGTGCAACCATCTCGACCGTCAACATCCCACTCATGCACCATGTGTTCTCGTGTCTACTCGAGTCCGAGCACTTTGAGATCCTCAAGGTCACGGAGCTCTTCCTGCTCAAGCACTTCGCCGTGTTCTCGCACTCGCTGCGTACAGCACTCACCGAGGTCTTCGCGACGCAGTTCCATCACCTCTTCCTGCACTGGCACCGCGACGTGCGCTACTGCTTCTTCCACGTGTTGCTCTACCTCACGTACTCGGGCAACCGCATCGTGCTCTGCGCGCGCTCGGACGAGTCGATCCTAGGAGCCGAGGCCTCGCAGCTCTTTGAGATCCCGGGCCTCGTGCGCACAAGCGCCATGGCGGCCTGGGACGTCTTCGACGCGCCGCTGCACGCGATGCTCACGCGCTACAACCGTGTGAGCAAGCAGCTCAAGAATGGCAGCAATGGCAGAGCCAGTACTGTCCTCCAAAAGACGACAACAACGTCCACCTGGGTCGACGAAGTGCCGTTCGCGGAGCTCGCGCGCTCGATCCCCGAGTACCGGCACCAGGTGCAGACGTACTTCCAGTGCGCCAAGCAGTTTTCGCTGCACGAACCGGTGCCCGTGCCGGTCTTCTACGTGAAAGGCTCCGCGCCACACAGCTGAGCGTTGCCGTTGGAAGACGGAAGACAGCTCTCACGTTATTTTTCCATTGATCTAGACCTAACTTATAATCCCAGTACACTTGCATTCCCAACGAAACTTTGGTCGCTCTGTTCTTTAGCAGCATGAGCGAGCGAATGGCTAGTCAAGGTCGTTTGCTGCAGACTCGAAGCCGTCAAAGCTGAGATTGTTTTGCTGTGGCGGCAAGTGTTGCTTTGTCAAGTGTAAACACGCTCCAAGCAATTGGATGGCGGCCACTCACTCACTGCGGTTGCTGACCGAATGGATGAAGAGCATCTATGAGTCAACGAGCCTCTCAAGCAGACAGGCCACAGCAAGCCATTGCCCAAGAAGTCTTTCCAATTGCATAACGCGCACAACATACACTAAGCAGGTCACCAATCCGATTTTCGGAATGCGCAAAAGCGCAAAAATGGCGACAGCAAGAAGCGTGCCACACGCGCTGCTCGCCGCCACCGCTACTGGCGTCCGCCTCGGGCTGCGACGTGCATCCACCGTTTCTTCTCCACCACGCGTGCTTTGCTCAGTGGCAGAGCTGCTGGCGCTGCGAGGCCGAGCGCTCAAGTTCCCGCTGCGATTGGACCCGCAGAGTGGTCGTGGCGCGCACGACCCACCTCAGACCCCAGCACGAGCGGCACGCCGAGGCTCACAGGCGCTGGCCACGGGCTTCGTATTCCTCTGTGAGGAGACCGGAAAGCCGCGCGCGTTCGTCAACAGTTGTCCGCACGCGCGTCTGGAGCTCGACCTGGACGACAGCGACTTCTTCTGCGAGGGCTTCTTGCAGTGCAAGGCGCACGGCGCGTTCTTCGACCCGCGTGCGTATTGTGCATTGTGTTGTTGTTACTGCAATGACACTGTGCTGATATCTACCCTGGCTTGTCATGCCATCATGTGTCAATTTATTAGAGACGGGCATCTGCCTGCAGGGACCGACGGGCTTGAGAGCAGCTCAGCAGCGCAAGACCATCCCAGTGAGTGTTGAAGTATTGCAATAGACAGCAGACACTGCGTTGATACTAAGGCACTGTGTGTGTGCCTCGCAATAGGGTCTACCATTGTTGGATGTCCGCGTCGATGAGAGCGAGAATGTAGTGTTGTTCACCGAGTCTCAGAGCAACCAACAGCAGGTGTTCCACCAAGGTGGACAACCTGCGGACGCCAGTGTGTCCGCATCGCCATCTTCTGCTTCCAGTGAAGAAATGAGTGCGTATCGTGTCAGAAAGCAGCAGGATCTGGCGAAGGCACTTTCTAGTCGCACAGACGAAGTGCTCACGATCCAGCAGTCGCTGCACGAGAAGACGATGGCACGCATCCAAAAGTACAAGCAGCTGCAGCAACATACGAACAAGAAAGCCTAAACGACAATACGAGAGATACGCGCCTGCGAGCTGCTGTGGTGAGGATCCATGACACCATTTCATTTATTTGGTTTGGTTACTGCCACCAGTGCTGTAGTTGGTGTTGCTACGAGTCGCCCGACTGCGATCTGGCGCGCAGCTCGTCCAGAAAGGACTTCGGCACTGGTGGTGGTGCTGATGCGCTGATGCTAACCACAGCAATTGTGCCTGAAGCGTCACTAGGCTGTGGCGATGACAGCGTCTCTGATGGGCTGACGGGTGTCTTCTTTCGCATTGTCTTGCTCTTGAGCTCGTCCAGGAAGCTTATGGTCACTGGCTTCTTGGCTGGCGTTTCAAGCGATGACTGGTCCTCCTTCCCCTCCTCAGCTTGTCCAGACTCGCTCATCTTCTTCTTGAAGCGGCTCTGCAGTTCGCTAAACATGTCCATCTTCACTGGAGACGGCGGCCGCACTGCCTGCTCTCCATTACCAGAACCGCCGTCGCCACCACTAGCAGCCTGGGCAGCGCTCTGCTTTTCCTTCTCAAGCAGCAGCAGGAGCGCCTTGGACTTTGGGCGAACTGGGACCGCAGGCTTCCGTGCACTCTGTGGTGCCCCAACATCACTGCTGTTCTCCTCAGAAAGACTGCGCAGATCGATGCTCTGCTCGGACACAAAGCGCTTGATCTTGACCGACGCCGCCACCACATGCAACGCCACAGCGGCTTTCGCAGAAGCCCCGCCATTTGGAACCCCAGTTGCGAGTTTGTTGACGCGGCCCGAGTTGCAAAAGTCCTGCTGGAGGAACTTGAGCACCTCGCTAGAAACCTGGAGCGACTTGACGCGCCGGAACGAGCCTCTCGGTTGAGCTGGTGTTTGACCTGAGCCGCCGTTGCCTTCTTGGCCATCGCCAAGCTGAGAGCCCGGAGCATTAGTCTCTGTAGAGATCGTCTCTTTGCTAACTTGAGTCATGTCAGCTCCATCCCCAGTAGCGCCATCACCATCAGCAACAACTTGAGCCTGGGACTCGACTGCGTCGCTGATTTCCTTGCCTCGGCTCGCAATCGCGTTGTCCAGCTCCAGTCGCCGCGCCTGGGCCTCTTCCTCGACTGAGAGCTTCTTGAACGCAGCCCTTTCTCGAGGCTTGAGCTCAATCTCTTCTGGAAAGGGGCCGTTGATCCGTGCCTCGCGTATCTGAGGATCAAGGGCGCGGATCTTGGCGACCTCGTCGAGGAACTGCTCATAGGTGGGGCAAAGCGCGCGCCACTGCTTCTCCGAGTGCTCCACCTCAGATTTGAGCAGGTCGCGCTGCTTGCAGAGCGTCTGGAAGTTCTGCTTGGCATCGTCGCGCATCCTAATGAGTGTCGCCTTCCCAAAGGACCGCTGTAGCTCCTCGGAGCGCGCGTCGTCGGCGATCGCCAGGTATTCGGCCTTTGCGGCAGGGATGAGCTCATCCTCAAGACTCCGGTGCTTGTCCCTCTTCTGATCCATGCGCTTACGCTGGAGCTCAAACCTGTCGATGCGAATCTTGATCTCCGCTTCACTCGGGTACCGATATACGGAATTGAGCAGCTGCTTGTCGCTCAGCGGCTTTAGCTGCACCTCACCGCGTGTGCGACGCACGGGGTCCCATCCGGCTTTCACCTTCTCGCCCTTCTGCTGCTTCACGAGCGTGTAGACGTGGTCCATGAACTGGAGTTTCCACTCAGCCTTCTTACCGTCCTTGTCAAAGTCAAAGCCGCCCTGTGGGAGCACAGCGCTGAAGGCGCGCAACTCGTTGATGTCGTAGGCGACAAAGTTCATGAACCACGCGGCGCACTCGATCGCGAGGAAGTTGTCGCGCGCCACGTCGCTCTCGTGCGTCACGAGCCAGTGGAGGAACCGGTTCTGCTTGACGTAGATCGCCAGGTCGTAGGTGAAGAGCACGCCACCCTGGCTCTGCGCGCGCTCAATGATCGCGTCTACATTGAGCTGTTGGACATCCTGCGGGACATAGGCGCGCAGCAGCTTCAAGGATTTCAGATTGTCTGCCAGGTTGTCGACCTTCCATTGCTGCTCGCGTTTCGCTAGTTCGAACGGGAGCTCCTTCGCCTGGTCGCGCCGCACCTTCCATACTTCAATGTCTTTCATGGTCTTGGCCAAGTCGGCTTCTTTCTTCTTGAGATCGCGTAGCCGTGAGCCACGCAGCTTCTGCGCCGTGGCGATCGCCTGCTCACACTGCACGAGCAGCTTGTCGCCCGCCGCGCACTCGGGGATGCGCTTGAGGATCGCGATGAGCTGGTTGCTCACGTCGGCCACCTCTGGCGACATGAATTTGAATTCGGCGCAGGTTTTCGCGAGCCTGTCGGTCTCGCTGCCCAGCGCCAGCAGCATGTCGTTGAGCTTTTGGATGTCGTCCTTGAGTTGCTCCTGGATCTGTAGGATCTGGGCTTTCGCGTCCTCGAGCTGGAGGATCGCGGTCGCTGAGTCCACTTGGTGCTCATCCTCAGGATCACTGGGGCTCGACTTGGCGATGCCGAGCTCGGCCGCGATGCGCACATCCAGCAGCTCTTTCTTAAGCCGAGTGATGTCGTTCTGGCAGGTCGCGAGCTTGGGTTTGCTGTCGGAGATCGCCTGTGACTGCTGCATGAGCGCGCGCACCTGCTTGACGAGCGATGAGCTCACTTCCTCGCAGGGTGTCTGCGACAACAGCTGCACTTCGTACTCGAGACGGTCATAGCGCTCTTCACCCTCGTTCAGGTGTCGCTCGGCAGCCAGGAACGCGTTCCCCTTGGTGCTCTCGACCTTCCACTGCAGGTCTTCGTCCGAGAGCCCGAGCGTCGCCTTGAGCACCGAGATCTGTTCCACGAGCTTGTCCATCTTGCTGTCTCGTCGCACCAAGATGGACGGTCGTGATTGCGGTGCGTAACCCTCGGTGCCAGGCTGTAGTGTCGGAATCGGCGAGACGCTCGGGCGCTTGCGCATGCCAAACTCCGCCACACTGGGAGTCATGATGGGGGACGATGTCCGGCGTGAGACCTGGATGAGCACGGGAGGCGTCTCACCTGAGGAGACCATGGTCGGGACGCCCATACGCACGGACGGCTGCTTGACCATCGATTCTCTTCTGGAGCCGGCTTTAAGGAACTGCTGCTGATGGTGTTGGGGCTGCTGGTTACCAGTGGGTGGAACTTGAATACTGAACCGCTTGGCTGCCACCTTGCTACTTATTGTTGCACGTTGCTGCTCGGAATGCGAGCCTGAAGATTTCCCTGTACTTGCTGTACTTGAACCCATCGCTCTCTTAGCTACACCAGCTCTATGGCTTGCGTTCTTGGCGGGATTGGCTCTGAGATTACCGCTGCTGTTATTGTAGCTACTGGTTTGTCGCTGGGAAGTGAAGTTGAAGCTACTCGCACCTGACTTCATCGAGACTGATGCGTGTGGCGACTGTACCCTGCTCCTCCGATTCGACAGCTGCTTGGACGCCTTCGGTGACACGAGCATGCGGCTCTCCATCGTGGACCGGAACGAAAAGGTCGGCGCCATCACGGCCCCCGTCGGTACCACGCGGCGTCCAGACACGTACATGCTAGAGCTGCGCTCTTTTGCCTGCTGTAATTGCTTGGGATGGTGTACCTGAGATCGATTCGGAGTCATGACTGCTGCTATTGCTGTAGCTATCGGAGCCTGGACGATCTTGTGAGACGTAGCTGTTCGCTGGAGTGGCACTGCAGCCTTTGCGACTGGGGGCCTGGGGCTGCTGCTAGCGCCTCCATTAGAGGATTGCGTAGCACTCTCTCTTAAGACGGACTTGTGCAGCCCAAACTGCCGGAAGACGCTGTCCTTGTGCTCGAGCAGGTCCACGCCCTGAGCGTACAGTCGCGTGTAGGCCGGCGGTGATGTGGTCGCATTCGAAGGTGTCTCTCGGAACTGGAACTGCTCGATGCGCTCCGGTCCAGACGGTGCTGATACACACCCCGCCCTCGGCTCCACCGATGGCCTGAGTGGTGCGGAGGCGCTCATTGGGCTGTGAGTCTGCAGGGCATTCTACGACTGCGGTAGCCGGGTGGAGAGAGTGAGTGCGGTTGCATTACTCGAACTCGTAGGCGAAGGACAAGCTATAAGAAGCGTGCGATATTGATGCATTGCGCGCTATTTATACAGATACCAACAGCAGGCAGGCGTGAGCTCAGCTACAGGCGTTCAATCACGTGACACTACCCACAGAAATTCTCGACTTTGCACACCCAGCACCACCCGCCTTGCTCTCAAGTCAGAGCGCCGTCATCGAGCGCTGGTGGCTCTTGAGGCAGAGCGTCATTGAGGGCCACACGATCGTCCGCGACGCGACTGGTCGATCGGATGCGCTGGTCCAGATCTGGGAGTTGGTTGGGGTTGTAATGAGTTGCAGGTCTGATTTCGGATGGAATCTTAATTTTTTAGAATAGGTGCACGTGGCCATTTTAGGAGATGTCAAAGCGGCTGCGTATCTTATATGGAGGTGTATCCCTCGGTTCTTTCACTTCGGGTTTTTGTCGAGGTTTTGGGTTTAATTACCAAATATTTATTGCCCAAGTCGCAAAATGGAGGAGAATAATCACTCATTTCCCAACGAGAAGCGAGGAGCGAGGGACGCGATCATGCAGCTCATCTGCGCTGCCTGCGGCCTCCCACCAGCCTCAGCTGCCTCTGTAGCAGCAGCAGCAGCAGCCACTACTGTTGCACAGAACCCCGAGTCACAGCAACAGCAGCAGCAGGCGGACGAGACGGAGAAGCCTGTGGCCACTGAACCGGTGGATCCCACGACGACGTGCGCCAAGTGCCGCATGCCACTGCAGCAGCCCACTACGTTTGACTGCGCGCGCCTCGGACTACTTGACGAACTCAAGGAGATCATCGCTAGCGTACGTGGGCGCTGCTTCACTCTCAGTTAGACTGCAGTGTTTGTGCGACGACGCTAACGCCATGCTGCTGAATCCTCTGTGTAGACACCGGATTTCGATGTGAACGCGCTTGAAGAAGCGTCGAATGCGACGCTGCTCCACCACGCAGCGGTGAACAGCAAGATGCGCATTCTGGAGTACGTATGTGACTTATCTGTTTGCATTGTGGCCAGGCGGTACTCTTCCTACGCGCTGACGTTACGGTGTGCATTTGCGTTATTACTGAGCAGATACTTGTTCAAAGACCCATTGCTGAAAGAGTCGATCAAAGTGGATCCGCTGGGCGGTGAACTGCAGACTACACCGCTCTTTTGGGCCGCGTACCACAACCACATCTACGCTGTGGAGCTGCTACTACGCCAGGGCGCCGACGCGAGTTTCACGGACGAGTCCGGCTTCAATGCCTTCCTGCTGTCGATCCAGGTATGTCTGAAACTCTGTCTTCCCATTTGATCATCGTTCTGCGAAGCTATGACAAGCGATTGACGGTGTGCATGTGCGTTGGTTGAACGGCTCACAGCGCTGCTTTCCGATCACTGCAGCGTATCTTGTGGCGAAAGGCACGGACATCAACGTACGCATGCGAGGTACATGGGCGTTCTTCATCTTTGGATAAGTTGATGCGTGAATTTGACGGCTTACCTCTGAAGTGCTTGCCTTCAACACACAGACAAGTTCCAGAAGACTGCGTTGATGCTTCTGTCCCACCGCGAGCGCTTCCATCTCGACTCGTTCCGCATGGTGCTGAGTCTCCAGGCGTCCGTGGATCTGCAGGACACAGAGGGCAACACCGGTGCGCACTTGTTCTCTTTCTCGCTCTATTGTTGTAGTGACGAGCTCACAGTTTGGGTTTTATGATGACAACAGCTTTGCACCACGCTGCGAGAAACGACGTGGGGCTAGCTGTCCGCATGCTGCTGGACGAAGGCGCAGACCCAGCGATCAAGAACGCCGAGGGTGAGACACCGCTTGACCTCGCGCGCAAGTTTGCGAGTCCAAAGTCCTCGACGCTGCACCTGCTCACAGAGGATGGGCAGCTGCAGAACCTCTCGCGGTGGATGTCAATCCCGGTATGTGGAGCTCTCTGTTTCTATCAAGAGTGGTTGTCTGGGTTCGAACAGTGTCTCACCCATGTGGACAATCCTGTCTCATATCGCACAGAAACGGACGCTGGAGAACAATGTCTACAAGCTCTCGTTCTTCGTGCCGTGGGTATACATCCCAGCGTTCTGCGCGATCTTCGCCTACAGCGAAGGATTCTTCCGCATCTTGTGGCAACAGGGGCTATTAATCACGCTCACTATCGGACTCCTGAAGCTGCTGCAGCGCGGCACCTATGGGGACAAGCAGAAGATGAGCGCGCTCATGCTTGGCATCAACCTGAGCTCCGTCTTCTGGCTCACGTTCAGCTTCCCGTGGTTCTCCGGAGGTGAGGTCACGAGCACTTTCTACCAAGTGGCAACCTTATTTTGCGTCTTCATGTTGCTCTGGTGCCTCTACAAGACTGTGACGATCGACGCCGGCGCGCTGTCCACCTCGTACGACGAGAAGCTGGCCAACATCCGCACGCTGGTTGAGTCCAAGTCGCCCGTGGCCACGAAGCTCTGCCTCACGTGTCTACACCGGCGCCCGCTGCGCAGCAAGCACTGCCCGGAGCTCAAGGCGTGCATCGCCCGGTTCGACCACTACTGCCCGTTCACGTCCAATGTGATCGGTGCCGAGAATCATCACTTCTTCCTGGGCTTTGTGTCATTCGCCGTGCTGGCCATCGCGCTCGTGCTGCTGTCCTGCTGGCGCTCGCTGGTGCTGCAGCCTGAGATCGTGTGGGGTACACGAGGCCCGCTCTACTGGCTCTGGAGCGTCGTGCACTTTGAGCCCGTGCTCTTCTGCGTTGCGCTGCTCTGCATCATCGATTTGTTGTGGATCGGCTACCTGCTGGGCTTCCACCTGTACCTCGTGCTGGCGTCACTCACGACGTACGAGTTCGTGAAGAACGAGAACATGGCGCGCGCGTACTCGCGGGGTAGTGCGCTGCTTAACGTCGTCGATTTCTTTCGGCTCGTGGGCGCCAAACGAGTGGACTGGAAGCGTGTCTACAGCGTGGAGGACTACGAGACGAGTGGAATTGAGGTCACGAAGAGCAAGGCGGTGTGATCGTGATGCCGTCTGTCTACATAGAAAATGCATGAATGAGCTCATACAACAGTGTTGGTGGGTGTTGCTGGTCTATTGCTGAGTGTTGCTAAAGGATCCGCTCGAGACAGCGCAGCCGCGCGCTGCGTGAGCGCGGGTTCATAGCCATTTCGTCGCTCGTAGGCTTGACGGCCTTGCGCTTCGCGAGGCGGAAGCGCTTTGTCTCGACTTCTGCTTCTTCTGCGTCCCCCGAGTCTCCATCGTCTTCGTCGTCGTAGAGACCAGCAAAATCATCGTTCTCTTCGTCGTCGTCTTCGTCGCTTCGCCCCTGCTTGTCCTGTGGCAACAGAATCATCAACGGAGATGGCTGGTTAGAACAGTTGACAAGCAACAGTGGAGACGCTCTCGCCGTGTATCTAAGAAGGGAAAAGAGGAAGTTGGTCCTACGAGTTTGCGGAAGAGCGTCTTGATCGGCCGGTCTTCCAGCGAGTGGAACGCGATCGCCACTAGTTACAAGACCAAATCACATGTGAGCTCACTGAGAGCAAAGGTTTCTTTTAATATATCAAAGCTGAGCTCACCGAGTCTGCCGCCTGGAGCCAAATGGTCGACCAGTGTGTTGATCCCGACCTGTTCATGAAGATAACAAACAATCCCAGTCAATTTCCACGTTTCATTTGCTGCCTTCCTCCATCCTCATAGCCACCTACCTCAACGTGCTGCAGCTCCTCGTTCACGTAGATGCGCAGCGCCTGGAAGCATCTCGTGGCCGGATGCGTCGTCATCTTTGGCTGTTTCTGCTCCTTCCCAGGCTTCACCGCCTTCTTTTTGCCAGCAGTGACACCAGATGACGACGACGACGGACTGGTGTCACGTTGCCAGCGCCGGGCGATGCGCTCGATGCACTGCTTGAGGTCCTGCGTCGTGCGGAACACGATTTGCTTCTCGTCACGATCGCGCACCACGGCCTTGGCGTACTCCTTGGCTAGGCGCTCCTCGCCAAAGTCCCGGAAGATCTGTACATATAGAGAGCCATACAACCTCAGCCTCAAGGTCTCCTGTCCATTCATTTAGCAATAGAAACTGAACCTAAAGCACCTTAGTGAGCTGCACCTCCGAGTGCGTGTTGAGCACGTCAGCGGCCGTGGGTGCGTCACTATTCTGGTCGAAGCGCATGTCGAGCGGGCCGTCATGCATCCAGCTGAAGCCGCGGTGCGGTTGGTCGAAGTGAAAGCTGTTGGCGCCTAGGTCCACGAGGATGCCGTCCACGCGCACCGGGAAGCCCGCGACTGCCAAGTGGCGCCCCACGTCCACGTATGAGCCCTGCTGGAACGCTACGCGGCTGCCAAAGCCCCGCAGATTGGCCTTCGCAATCGCCAGCACCTAGTGATACATTGAGAGCGTGGGGTGGAACTGAAAGCTTGAGCGAGAGATCCGATTACAAGACAACGACGCAACACACCTCCGAGTCGCGGTCGATGCAGAGCAGACGCGCGTCGGCGCAATGCTCGAGCAACGCACGCGAGTGGCCGCCGAAACCCGCGGTGCCGTCCACAAAGTAGCGCGCTGTTGTGGCGCCGGCGTCCCTGGCGTTGGCGTTTCCCCAGAGCGCGATCGTCTCGTGGAGCAGCACGGGGATGTGCACGGGCGCACCGCTGTCACTGTCATTGCCGGCGCTTGCAGTAGAGGTAAAGAAGCGACGACCAGCGGCAGCAGCAACGGAGCCGCGCACGCGCGCCAGGAGCCGCTGTGAGGAGACGTGGTGCAGCATTCTCCCTCGTCGTTGCTGTCACTGCCTTTTCGGATATTGTTGGTTGATCACTTTGAAAGGCATCAGCACTTTAAAACATGATAACCTCTCAAAGTGGATGTTACTTGTGAAAGAATAGAAGTGGGGGCATCAAGGAGCTGGCTGCTCCGCCGGTGCCGCTCCGGCAGCCGTCTCTTCAGCTCTCCCTCCAATCAACATGTCAATCAAAGCTGATTCGTCCATCCATTCCTTCAGTCCTCCATTCCGCCATCCTCGCTTTATAAAACACTTGCTCTCCTTTCATCAAAACTACCCACTCGCGCTCGGTCTCACTGTCTCCCTCCTATATACCACACGCACACACGCATTCAGTTATCCAACCCATTCTCTCTCTTTCTCTCAGCCCACCACCGCAGGCGCCATCCACGTGTCATACACGCCGCTGGAGCTCTTGCTGTTCGTCAGGTCCGCACTCGCGAGCAGCGCCATGGCGGTCGCCTGCGTGAGGTTGGGTGGCGCCACTGCGTGCTTGGTCCAAAGGCGTGTAGTCGGCCGCCGCCAGCCGTTCACTTCGTCCACGAGCGCCTGCACGAACTCCTCTTTGCGGTCATCTTCCTTGCAGAACTGGATCGCGCGCGAGCGTCCATCTTGCGCGGGCACGTAGCGGATCAGTCCCCTCTCGACTAGGAAGTCTAGCGACTGCTTGATGCTCTCGCTGCAAAACGTCTCTGCGTGGAAGAGCGCGCGCTGCAGAAAGAGCTCGCGCGCAAGGATCTGCACGCGACGCACGACCTCGCGCTCGGTGTGCTCTTCCTGGTCATCCTTTGTAGGAGAGATGAGGCTCCAGAGCCCCTGCGAGCAGAGCCAGAGCGAGTCCACAAACGGCCAATGCAGCGACAGCACAAAGCCCACAAGCTTGGACGCCTTCCAGAGCTTCAGGTCCACCGTCACAGCTTCGCTATCTGTCTCTGTTCTCAGGCGACACGCTGGCGCCTGGACCACGACGAAGGCCGCGATGCGCGCCGAGAGGTCCACGTCGTCGTGGCGGCAGATGTGACGTAAAAAATTCCACATCATCAGCGCTTTCTCCTCAATCGCCTCGAGCGTGATGGTCACCGCATTCGTATCAGCTGACACTGCTGGCGCCTCACGCAGTAGCGAGTCGATGGCGCCGGCGATCGCCATCTCCGGCAGGAACACGTGCAGCACGTGGTTGCGGTAGAAGCCCATCTCGAGCGCGCGCGTGGGGAACTCGAGTTGCGGCACGAGCACGCCGTTCGCAAGCACGTCGACGTTCAGGATCGAGAGCGCATGGTCTGCGATGTTGTCGTCTGCGACGTGTGCCAGGTGCGCAGAGCGGGCGGTCAGCTCCTCCGCAAGCCAGTGCACGCGCGACTGGAGCATCTCGCGCGTCTGGTACCCGCGCTTCCACATGAGCAGCGCCGAGACCATGGCCGTGCTCGTGATTGTCCCAGACGTCTGCATGCGCACAGCCAGCTCACGCGCTGTGTTGTCGAGTGACGAACTCGCCGTGAGCGACAGCGGCGCGCCGAAGCGCACATACGAGTGGCCGCAGCGCAAAAAGAAGATGTCCCAGACCGACTTGAGAAAGCCCGCGATGCTCTCCTTCTGCTTCGGCTTGCCCAGCAGCTGGTTCGCGTACTCCTCCACCTCGTATACCTTGTCGTAGTCCAGCGCTATGGGCACGATCACCACGTTCTTCTTCTTCTTGCTTGTACCATCAGCTTCAGCGCCAATGTCCTGGGTCTTGGCGTACTCGTGGAACATGGAGAGGAAGCCCAAACGGGGCTTGCAGACACGGCCATGGCGCGAGCGTCCACCTTCGACAAACACTTCGATCGGGTTGCCGTCCGCCATGAGCTCGTGCACGTAGCTCTGCAGCACGTGCTTGTAGAGCTGGTCGTTCTTGAATGAACGCCGGATAAAGAAACTCCCATTTGCGCGCAGGAAGGAGCCGATGAGCGGCAGATCCAGGTTGTTGCCCGCGGCGATGCGTGGCAGCGGGATGCCGTACGCGAAGCACAGGTAGCTGATGATCAGGTAGTCCAGATGGGTCTTGTGTGTCGGTGCAAAGACGACGCTCACGTCGTCCTCCTGCTGTAGACGCTCGATGGTGGACAGTACGCGGTGCAGCGACTCGACATCCACGTGGACCCCGTTGAACAGCATGCGCCACGTCTTTGTGAGGATCCAGCCGAGACAGCGCACGGCCGGCATGATCATGTCGGACTTGAGGCCGTTAAAGATGCGCGTGACGCGCTGGACATCCTCCTTACTGAGCGTCCCACTCGAACTTTCTTCAACCGTCCGCTGCACGCGGGAGATGAGGTTCCGGTGGTGCTCAGCCACGGACGAGGGCGCGCGACCGTGAAAGTTGTGGCCCACGCCCGAGCGCGCGATGAATACGAGATCCAGGAGCGTGTGGCGGAAATCTGCGACGCTGAGCGACGATTTGCCCGAGGGCTTCGCAGCGCCAACCGAGGCTGCGGCGACCGCACAGCGCTCCTCCATGGACGAGAGCAGCCACGAGTGGTGCATGATGTCCACGAACCCGTGGTCTCGAGAGGCCGTTGTCTCGTCTTCTTCTTCTTTGGCTTCTTGCTGCTCTGAAGTGATCATCACTTGAGGAAACGCCATGGCTTCTGTCGTCACAGCCGTGATGTCATTGGCTTCACTAGCATGATCTTTCTCTTTCGACTCAGCTTCCTTGTCATTGTTACCAGCACTCTGGACAGCCTGGACACCGTGCACCACCTTGCTGTTCTGCTCCGGGATCATCCACTCGGTCGAGTTCCATTTGGCCGACGGGTCGTTCAGACTCGAGCGCATCTCGGACGTGTAGCTCTGCAGGTTGTTCTTCGGGTTGCGCACGAGTACACTCTGTGCAGGGTCATCGAGACTGCTGTTGCTGTTGCTACTGTTTCCATTTTCCTTCCGGACGTTGTAGGCGACCGCGAGCGCCATGCTGGAGCCCGCGACGCTGCGCTCACGCAGCGCCGCCTTGACGGATCCGGTCGCGCTCGTCATGGCATTGTCCTGCTGCTGCTGCTCGTCAACGGCCTTCTCGGACTTCTTGAGCAGCAGGCGCACTTTCTCCTGGTACTTCTTGTAGCGCAGCTGAATGCGCACGGCCGCGCCGTGCTGCGCCACCGTCTGCTGCAGCACGCTGTGCAGCGAGCTGGCGTTGTGCTGCACGTGCGCCTGCCACTCCTCCAGGTACGTCTGTGGCGAAGAGAGCACCATCGCCTTCTTCTTCGTGAGCGGCTTGAGCATGACAGGAACACGAGACGAAGGGCTACTGATGCTGGGCTACTGGACTGGCGTTGTTCTGCTTGCGTGTGCGGGCGCTCTCGTAGGAGGAGCCTTGGATGAGCGGAGCTGTTCGTCAGCGCTCGGAGCTTTGCTGTTCTGGAAATGGCCGTTTGTATTGTGGTGGTGGACGACAAAGAGGAGGTGATCCCAGCTGGTGGTGCAAAGAGTGCCAAAAGAGGCAGGCTGTGGTCACAATCTGACTAACACATTCCAAGGTGCGACACAAGTATGCAAAGAAAATGGCGATTCGTGGGTAGGAGTTGCTGTATTAAGGCGGAATTGTGCGAGAGGACAGACAGCTGGAAGATTACGCTTCGCACAAGTTGGTTTCGAAAAATCGGAGCTGATTGCTCCAGAGTGAGGTCGCTTGAAGGATCCGTGGTACTTCAGCACACCATTACTCGATGAGGTCGCTTGAAGGTCGCATGGAATATACCAGATACTTTTTGAGGTCGTTCGAAGGTTGTTGCATGATCTATAATGTTGTGAAAAATGCTACTTCACGTCATCTGACAACGAGTGTGACACGAATGTAGCAAATCAGAAATGCGATGCGCACCTGTTGTATTATGTGACGCGAAGGTAGCCAAGAAGGTGCATGCACCCAGCATACGGGCTCCTATTTAAAGCAACTCATGTTGGTTTCACCAAAACAAGAGCTCAACATCCGCGCCGCACCTCTCTGTCCGCCCACGGCCGCTCGGCTCACTGCCTGCAGCACACGGGCAACCAGGAGCTAGCTGGACGAGCTCAGCAAAGAAGCGGCAGTCGCTCCAGCAGCAGCAGAGAGCATGACGCTGCCGCCGTCCTCTGCCGCATCGCGAGTGCAAGCGGCGTCTCGTCAGGCGCTTCGTTCTTCCAGCAGCAGCGGGGACAATTGCAGCATTTGCTGGGACGACGACGCTATTGTAATGCGACATACGTCACCACCGTCAGCACGCTCGCGAGTGTTGCTACGAGAGCTACGATGCTCATCACTGCTGCTGACTGTCGTGATCCTGCTGCTGGCGACTGCGCACGCGCCGCTGGGTGTGACCGCAACGTCGTCCGTGGCACTCGTGAGCGTGCAGGAGTGCTCGTCCTGCGACGTGCCCAAGCAGAGCCAGATCCCGTTCTGTGCCGAGTTCGTTCTGTACTCGTCCTGCCGCACCAAGTCATCCTGGAGCGCGATGGTAAACAACACCAGCAGCACTCACAAGCCAGTCATGCTGAGCACGTACATTGACACTCACTCGCTGACCTCTTTCTCTGTTTCATTTGCCATTAGGATACTGCGGCTCAGGAAGAGTTCTCCGCGCTGCTTGCAGCTTCCAATGCGAGCTCCGTATCCGCAGACGATGCCTGCGGCACGGCGCTCAAACACGCCGAGTGCGCCAAGATCTTCAACGTGTGCGAATTAGGAACGCCGCAAGGATTCTGCCTCGAGAGTTGCACGGCGACCATCGCTACCAACTGCACCGCGCTGCTCACTGCGGACTCATTGCGCTCAGTGAAAACCAATTTCTGCGGTGATAGCACATCGTCATCCAAGGCAAAGTCCTCCACCTCGGCCACTGTCACGGCACTCGTGGGCATCTCGGACGGCGGCAAGTGCTTCGAGGCGGACTACGTCGGTCCCAAGCACACGGCGTGGATCGTGGGCTTCATCATTGCCGTTGTCTTCTCGTTCTTCGCGAGCGTGGGTATTAATTTGCAGAAGAAGGCACTCAAGCAGAACGAGCTCACGGCCCAGGAGCAGAGCACGGAGCCCACGCCCGTGTATCGCCTTCCGCTCTGGTGTCTCGGCTTTTTTCTCATTCTCGCCGGCTCGGTGCTCGATTTTGTGGCTTTTGGGCTTGCGCCACAGAGTCTGCTGGCTCCGTTGGCTGCACTCACGCTCGTATGGAACATGGTAAGGACATGGAGAACTGAGGTTTAGTCTTGCTTTGTGGACAGTCGTTGACTTCTGTCTGTAATATGTGATTGACTGTAGATGCTCGCGCCGTGCTTCAACAAGGAGAAGCTGGGACGAAAGGACATCGCGGCGACGCTCGTGATCTTCGCCGGTGCAACGATCGCCGTCGTGTTCGCGTCGCACACGTCGCCGTCGTACAACCTGAACATGCTTATGGAGCTCTACCGCGACCCGCTCACATGTACGGTTCACCAGAAAAGGCTTTCCTGAGTGGACAACATGGTGTACTTACTTATCTTCTGTACTTATGGTGACACCAACTCGCAGGCGTGTACTTTGTGGTCGTGTTTCTCTGCGTGGCACTCCACTACGGACTCATCCAGCTGGTCGAGAAGTTCAGCCTCACGAGCAAGCGCCACCGCATGATCCAGATCGGCCAGCCTGCCTTATGGGCTCGCGTGCGGCTCGTGGCATACTCTGGGTGAGTTGCGTAGCTGCTCATTTTGACAGGTGTCTTCCTGCCCACCCATTTTACAACTTACTGACTTGTTTGTTCTCATGCATCCTAGCTTGTCTGGCACCATGGGCGGGCAGTCCGTGCTATTCGCCAAGTCGTGCGCCGAGCTACTCAAGGCCGCGCTCCATGGCGACGACTGCATGAAGCACTTCGAGTCATACTTGCTGGCTCTAGCGCTCATCGGGTGCCTGCTCTGCCAGATCCACTACCTCAACTGTGGTCTTGTGCACTACGACGCGCTCGCGGTCGTGCCGATCTACCAGGCGTACTGGATCATCACGGGCGTGCTCGGCGGCGTGATCTACTTCCAGGAGATCCGCTCTTTCTCGGTTCACCAGGCACTCATGTTCGTGCTAGGCATCATCACGACGATCTTCGGCGTCGTGCTGCTCTCGCAGCGCAAACCCGCGCACCCGCCGGCGCACTCAAAGCGCAAGATCCTCGAGCGCGGCTTCAGCTTCACGTCGTCGTCGGACGGTCGGTCCGACAGTCTCAAGGGCCATCTGCCGACCGTACCGGAAGGTCCAGCAACCGCCGAGGGCGCTGTAGAGGACGACGACGCTGCTGGTGCCGCCACGGCCGCCAGCCCCATGGCGACGATCAACGAGAACGAGAGCGAGATGAGCACGGGCGAAGAGTCGGACGACGACGACGGCAGCGGCAACGCGGGCGACCAGTCGGACCAGGTGAGTCGCCACGTTATCGACAACTACCTCGACATGTCCGCAACCATGTGCTTCACCGAGATCCTCGGCGGCCTCGGCTTCCAGACTGCAGCGAGCCAGCGCGGCATCTTCTCGCGGCGTCCGTCCAGTCGGATAACAGGGTTCGTGTGCCGCCTATTTGTTGGATAACGTTGTGGATGAGGTAGCTGCCAGGGTCGCATCTAACGCTCTGTGTGTGTGCATGAGTAGCAGCGAGATCAGCTCATCGTCGAGAGCTCCGCGACGCAGCGTGGACGACATCGAAGTGGGGATGCCCGCGGCCACGCGCCAGGCGAACCCGCGCGAAAAGGTGACTAAGCGGCGGTCCATCACGTTCACGTCGTTCCAGAATGCCAAGAAGGACGACGAGTCGCCACCGATAGTATAGTACATCATGATAGTACCACACACACACACACACATCTCACATAACTTTCACTAGCTAGCTTCTCTTTTGCCCATAACGATTAATTACCACCCACCAATTGCTCTCGCCATGTCATCTTGGGTTTGTATTGATTCACAAACTCTCGTTAAGCGGAGTTTCAACATTGTCAGCGATAATCTTGCGAGTCGCCGACAATTTCCCTTTTCAAAATTGGTTGTTTCCCTATCTCTCTTTATCGAAACTTGTCGAGGCTGCTAGGACAAGTGCTCTAGCGTCTCGACGTGGCCCTCAATGACCACCTGCGGCTGTGATGACTGCGGGTGGAAATGCTGCTGTTGTTGGGCCGTTGACTGCCTGCGCGAATGCGATTTGCTGCCGCCATTCAGTCGCGACTGCGAGGCGGGCGACATGAGTCTCCGTCTGCTCGCGTCGTCCATGGAACTCAGCGCCGTGAGATTCTTGACGTCGCTGCGGATCTCCTCAATCGAGCGGATGAGGTTTTCGTTCTGCAGCGCCAGTTGGAGGATCATGCCCTGCAGCAGCTTCGTGTCGGCTCCACCACCTCCGCCTCCGCCTCCGCCTCCAGGTGCGAGTAGTGCGCCTCGTCTTCGTCCAAGCGCTTCATCTCCACCACCACCACCACCTGCTCCAAATCCCAGCAACAGACCTCGTTCACTCGTTGCCATTCTTGTACCTCCACGAGAGAGACCACCACCATTGCTGCTGCTGACATCTCGCTCTTCCTCGTCGTCATCGCTGTCGTCACGCTCCGAGGAGACCACGTTGTGCACCAGCTTGCCGCCAAAGTCGCTCAGCGCGCCCACGTGGCTCGAGATGAGCTTGGCGCTCTTCTGTATCGCCTTGGAGGACGAGATTGCGCGCACGACGGACATATGCGGCGTGCGGCTCACGAGCTTCTTCTTGGTCTTGTGAGCGCAATGCAGAGCTCTATAAAATCGTTGGAGGGCACTCCTGAGCTGCTCGTAGAGCGACTTGGCGTACTTGGCGATCTCGATGATCAGGTGCACGCGCTTGTGTGATGACTGCTGCTGCTGAAACTCGAGCTCCTCGACGGCTTTGCGGTACGACTCGTAGATCACGACGAGGAACAAGTTGGTGAGAACGAAGCCGTTGAGCAGCAGGAAGCCCGCGAAGAGCACCGTGGCGATCGTTGTGTCCTGATACGGACGTGCATTACCACCACCATCACCAGTTTCTAAAGAATAGGACGAAACGAAGTCCGATACTCCAGCGAGGCTGAATGCGATTCCGAAGAGCGTCTTCATAGCGGCCGAGACGCTCTCAAAGCCGCGCACCTGGGAGCCCAGCGCCACGACAAGTGCGCTTGCAGAGCCGTAGAGCAGCAGCGCCATGCAGAGCAGCAGTGAGAGTAGCTTGGTCTTGGCGATGAGCACCGTGCGCACGAAGACATCGACATTCTTGGACACGCGTAGCAGCAGCAGCAGCACGAACCAGCAGAGGCACGTGTTGGCCGCGAGCAGGTGCTGTGCAATACGAAAGCTCTCGGTGAACGCGCGCAGAGGCACGAAAGTGTCGATCTCGAGCGGGAAGTCACTGGGGAAGTTGACGAGCGCCAGCAGGCGCATCAGCCACACGAGAAGGTAGAAGACGAGGCTAAGCACGCGCGCGCTCGAACCGAAGCGCGAGGACCACTTGAGTGCCTTGAGTGCCGCGGCCTTGCGTCTGCGTCCCGTGTACGCCAGCAACTCCGAGAAGAGGAAGTAGACGTAGAACGCGAGGACGACGAGGCTGCAGACAGACTTCCAGAGCGCGTCGCCGTCGTATAGGAAGCTCTTGGTGACCGGAGCGCTGGTGGCCACGAGCCTGGGTATCACACCGCCACCCGAGGGGAACTCGAAGACGAATCGGAGCACGAGCACGTACTGAAGCATGACGTTGTAGAGATTCACGTCGACCATGAGCACGCGCGTGTGGCTGTCGATATAGTGGTCATTCTCAAGCCACTGGATGACGTGAGATGCATGTGTGACGTTAGCGCGGGGTAGAATGACTGAGAACGCTGGGGATGGTAGCGTGTCGGAACCGCTCGTGGCGCTGTTCATGGATGAGAAGCGCTTCTTGCGCTCCGAGAGTGTGCTGGTGCCGTTGTGACCAGCGAACTGGAATGAAGAGCCGTCTTGGCCTCCAAAGGGCTCGGAGGACTCGTCCTGGCTCTGAAATGTACCGCTGTTGCTGCTGTAGCAGTACAGTGAGGGTTGCGACGAGGAGTTACTAGTGCTGGTATCGGATGATAGTAATGCGCTGGAGAAGTAGGTGGTGACTCTAGATGAGCAATTGGTTTTGAGCACGCGCAGCTGACCGATGCGGATGCCACCGACCACCCGGTTGCTCTGGAACACGAGCTCTTCATTGTCCTCTGAGTTCGGATAAGAGAGAGCGAGGAATGGACCCCGGAGCCACGCGAAGAGCTCTTTGGCGTTCGCTATTCGGCTGAACGCCTTGGGCTCCTGGGTTGAAGATGTCGTAGCTCCTGGGAACTCGGCGCTCAGGTACTGAGCTGACGGGATAAATAAGTACACTCGTGAGTCTATCAAACGCTGTCGCCACACAGTGAGATAAAGAACTTCGAGACGTACCCATGGGCGCGTTAGTGAGATGGAAGAGCCGCTCGCCACTGAGGTCAGCGTGCGTGCTTGCAGAGTAGAAGTAGAGGAAGGCTGCGTGCAGCAGTAGCTCGCGGATCTTGGCGCGGATACGCGCACTACGCTTCTTATTAATGAGCACCTTGGCGTGCGAGCGCACGAGATTCTGGAACTCGGTCACGCGCTTCTGGTTACCATGACGCCGCCGCCACCTAACATAACACAACAAGTGCATTAGAAACATTGTCAGCTATGACGTTATGATGGACATAGAAACAACATGATGGCTGGTGGATACTTTACCATCGCTGGAGGTTGACGATGGCGTCGTGTCTCGACTTTTCGATGAGCTCGTCGAGCGTGGGCACGCTGTACGCTGCATGGTGCTGGGCTTTTGGCGACGTCACCTTCTGTTGCTGAGCTTCAGCAGCAATGGAGAATGACTTCCTGTCGTCGATGGGTGAGAGGTGCAACGACGGCGATCCGAGAGCCTCGTCTCTGCTGCCGCCATCGCGCATCAGAGGCATTGACCTGTGAACAAGAGCTCCAGCGCCAGCTCCATTAACCAGCGACTCGCCTCAGTCCAGTGTCAGTTAAGCCGCATATATGCTGCTGCTGCATTTATCCGAAAGCGGCCACCACAAAGTACGAGACCGTGAGCGTATTTTGAGCCCTGCCGAGTATTTCTGAAGTGCGTTTCATTCAGAAATAAACAAAGCGCGCACCTCGCTTGGACGTGTGGAAAGCTAGGAAGCCTTGTTGTTGTCATAATGCTGTTGTGTGCTTGCTATTACTTGTAGTCAGATGAAGAAGAAACGAATCTAAACGAACCTGGAAAGCATATGAGATCGAATGGCTCTCTCTACTCTGCGGGCGAGACGAAGGACGCGATGGTGCCGATGAACGCGAAGACGAGCGAGAGGACCGCGAGGCCCGCGTTGAGCCAGATCTCCCAGCGCGGCAGACGGTGGCCGAAGAGCTTGATGTAGCAGACGCACGGCAGGAAGACGGACGCGAGCATCGCGAAGAACGCGCCGAGGAATGACGTTACACGCGCAAAGTGCGGCACGAAAAGCGCGCAGAAGAGTGTCGCGACGCCGATGACTGTGCGCAGGAACGCACGAAAGACCTTGGTGCGCCGGCTGCTGGGCGCGCTCATCTCAGCAGGTGTGAGCACGAACTCCTCGAGCGCGAGCGCGATGGGCGTGATCGTGATCGCAATCTTGCTCATCGGATTGAGCGCGATCGTCCAGATGACCAAGCGTGTGAGCGAACCGGGGAAGACTGCGATGAGGTTGAGTGTGATTTCTTTGGTTGTGTGCATGCCGAACATGAGGTACCCGCCGAGCTCGATCGCGCCGTAGACGAGGCACACGATGAAGTATGCGACGTTGAGCACCTTGGGGTACTCTTTGCGGTTTGCCATGGACGAGCAAATGGACGGGAAGACCGAGTGACCGCCGAACGCCACCATCGTGAGGCCGATCGCCAGTGGGATGCGCTCCGTGTCCGCGATGATCTCGAGCGGCTGTGGGTGCAGTAGGCTGCCAATTGTGTAGTTTGCGGCGCTCGTGTCGATCGCAAAGCCGACGTAGAAGAGCGTGTAGAGGCAGAAGAGTGACGAGAGGATGCCAATGATGCTGAAGTACGAGAGTAGCGACAGGTGCGTGGTCCAGAGCGTCGGCATGATGACCAAAAACGCAAGGACCGTAAGCTGCTGCTCCGTAAACGACGGCAGCAGCGCCGCCAAGGTGTCGCCGACTGTGTTGTGTCAGAAGACATGGGTGCAACATTAGTACATTGTTTGCATACAGGAATAGCAAGTGTGTTGTACATACTCAGCACGTTGAACATGGCGCACGCAGTGAAAAGTTCCGAGAAAAAGATGACACTGATCACGAGGCGGCCGCGGGTGCCGAACGCGGCTTCACCAATGTCCGGGTACGTCTGTCAATGATGAGTCCATACGAATAACAGCAGCCAGTTAGTACAGCGCTACCTCGATCTGATGGTGACCGCGACATAGCAAACGCTTACCTGCATGCCCTCCTGGTAGTCGAGGCAGTAGCCGAGCAGCTTGCCCGTGTGGTTGGTCACGAACGTGAAGAAGAAAAAGAGCGGTACACCGATGAGCATTCCGCTCGAGCGCAGCGCGAAGGGGCTCGAGAGCACGCCCACGCCCAGCAGCACGTTGATCGCGTTGAACACGGCTTCCTTGTAGTTCATCTTGCCCGATACATTGCCGCCGTGGATGTTCGCGAACTCGTCCTCGCGTGGCTGCAGGATGCGCGAGTGCTCCGAGAACGACCCCGAGTGCGTGCGGCGGATCGCGGCCGGCGATGCCATGCTGACGGTTATATAGACAAGGCCATGCACATAAGCAATACGCCTATAACAGCCGGATACACATGCATTAACGCGTTCTTACATGGTCTCAACGCCCGCCTCGAAGGTCGCGGGCCACGCGGACGCCACGCCATCGCCGTCACCGCCTCTCTCCAGACGCGCGCCAGCGGGCGAGTACGACGGCAGCAGCCGGTGCTGCTCCCCCTGGTCGCCCTGGTGTTGATGCTGCTGCTGGCTGCCGTACATGCCCCTTCTCTATGTCTCGGTGGATGGAAGTGCTGAGCAGTCGAGTCGAATGCGCAAGTGCGGAAACGGAGCCATACAAAAGATGCACTATTTTAGGATACATCCTAAATATAGAGATCAAAAATAGTCGTATTTAGACTACAAAAGTATATAGAGAAAAATCGTCATAAAGACTGACTAAAAACCTCCATAAATCCATTTCTGCCAAAAATATGATTTGCTTCATTATAGAGTAAAAGGGCGAATAAAAGGAACTGTCTGCAGTCACATTCACTTGACTTCACAATGCTTGATAATGACTCAACAACCCTCTTCTAACGAGTAAATGCTTACTCGATTCCTTGAAGTGTGACTGAGTTCTGACATTGAAGAGTTCCACGGTTCACTCTCTGGACCCACAAAACGTGCGGCGGAGATAAACCAGCAATCAGCACTGAAATGCCAATCCGATGGCCACATGACGCCCTTGAACACGGAGACGCGAAGGAGAGTAATTGCTCCAGGATGGTCAATGCCTTGTCCAGAGCTCCATAGCCACCAAGTACTATTCGCTTCCTTCTTGAAGTCGTCACGCCAAGTCAACAAGCTCCTTTGGTGGCTTTGCTGCGCATTCGTCATCGGAGCCACCACCACTGAATGCACGCACGAGGGTCATGTACTTTGCGGTGCAGCCTTTCTGCGAAAATGAGATTGCGCGTCCCTTCCCGAAAGAATGTACCCAGTAGCTCCAAAACCATTTTGGCGACTTGATTCCCTCTGAGGAGCTCCTCTGTGTTCACTATCCTACTTCACGCGCGCGCCGTTCATTCCTTCCTTCCTCATTCTTCAATCCGCCTCGCCCTCGACACTCCACTTCTCTTCAAGCCGCAAGCCAACACACAAACAAGATGCGCCGCAAGTCGTCGCAGGTTAAGAACCGCGTCAGCGGCAACTCGAGCCCAAGCAAGCGCCAGCCCGAGTCGGAGGACGACATTGACACGACGTCGACGCTCGTGAAGGGCAACAAGCAGATGACGTTGCCGCAGCTCAACCTGGGCCTCACGGCGGCCGCCGCCACGGCGATCATCGCGTTCTGGGTCGTGAGCTTTCCGCGCTGCATCATCATGCACCCCGTGGGTGAGTGCACGTGGCTCGGCGTGACGGTCAAGTGCCTGCCGGCGATCGACCTCCACGGACCGTGGAACTTCCTACTGGCGCACTGGCTGCTTGCCGGCGCGCTCTTCACGATCGGCGCGCTCAACCTGGTCAAGGCCGACTGGAAGAAGAACTTCGTCACGACCGTCGCCAGCTCGGGCTACGCGATCGTGACGGGTGCGTTTGCCATCGCGCGCGCGCAGTACGGCGTGAGCAAGCCGCTGCTCGTGGGCGCGGCGCTGCACAACCTCTTCGAATGGGTCTTTGTGGCTACGATTACGCAGCCCAAGTGGGCCGACAAGAAGCGCATGATCGTCAAGACGTCGCTCTGGATCGGACTCGTTATCACGACCGTCGTGCTCATCCCGGACACCAAGATCGCGACACTCGTGGAGCAGTCCGTGGGCATCATGCTCGACTTCTTCCTCGTCGTCGCGTTCTTCGAGCTCGCGGTCATGGGCACCGACTCCGAGGTCAAGTCGTTCTACCTGCTGCCGTTTATCGCGGTCGCCGTGCACTTGTTCTTCACGATCCTGCCGCTCGTGTTCGCCAACTTCGCGGTCGGCGCCACCAACTACTTCGTGCTCGTGAACGAGATCATGATCTACATTTCGCCGCTCATCACACACGGCATCTACTACGTCTGGGGCCAGCGCGTGGACAAGCGCTGGGACGCCAAGGGCAACATCGAGCCACGCTTCATGGTCAAGGGCGCCAAGTTCAAGATGATCATGGCCTTCGGCATGGGGCTTATCCCGTTGCTCGGCATCGCGTCGCACGCCGGTTCGTGCGTCGCACCCACGGCGCTCACGGGCACGACCATCGCGCGCGTGAACCCGGGCCTCGGTGACGCATTCATCGACCGCATCGCACAGTTCAAGCTCGTGGAGACCGCCAAGGAGGCCGACGGTTGCATTGACTACGTGCTCACGCGCAACATCCAGGACCCGGACGAGTTCCGCTTCATCGAGAAGTGGGAGTCGGCCGAGGCCGTGACCCAGTGGATGAACCGCGGCCTCCCCGTCGAGCTCTTCCGCAACGACCCCGTGATGCACCAGCTGCTCGTGGGCGGTAAGCTCATGGTGCAGGGCGCGTACATGGACGTGCAGACGCCCAAGGAGCTCACGCACGGCGGCGTGTGGTTCCCCATGGGCGCCAAGTGCGACAAGGTCTGGGACGTTGTGGGCAACTGGAGCGACTGCTCATGGGTCATCGGCTGCACGCGCGCCGAGGTGCTCAACCCGACGCTACGCGTGCTACACATCGGCGACAAGGCCAACATCACAGTCACGCTGCGCGAGCTCAACGACAACGCCATGTCGCTGCGCTACAGCTTCCCGGGCCACGAGGGCCACGTGACGCTCTACAACAACGCCAGCAGCGGCGGCTGCGACGCTACGTACGCATTCAACACGGCCGGCGGCGTCGAGAAGGTGGCCGATGTGTACGCGGACTTCCTTCACAACCGCGTCCCGTTGCTGCAGAAGATGTTCAGCTCGTAGATTGTGAATAGCTCTTCATAGAGTACCCATTTCATTTCATTTCATTCAAACCCGTTGCTGCAATATCTCTCACAAACCCGAAGATGGTATCACGATTCTTTCCACATACTTTGATCAAGTGAAACATGTTGGTTATCACAAGAGCAGCCGCTTGGCTTGCATGACGCTGCATATTTTGACCAAGTCAAATGGGCGATTGGGTAAAGCGCACACTTGGCTCGCGTTTGCTATTGTAAATTCCCATTCCGTTTTTGAATGGCTGCCGCTTTTTTGCCATCCATTTTGACAACCAAACAGACTCACAAACAACTTGAGAAGCTCAGGAACGAGAAATAATGCCGCGCCTGCCCAACATCCTCGTGACCGGCACGCCTGGCACGGGGAAGACATCCATGTGCCAGCTGCTCGCTGTAAGTGCTTCTTATGTTGCGCTCTGCCTGCTCATACTTTTTGTACACCAATCGGCGCTGTGCTTGCAGAGATACTGACGATTTGCTTGTCTTCATGTGCTGCAAATGAACAACAGGAGCGCACGCCGCTGCAGCACGTGAACGTGGGCGATCTCGTGAAGGAGCGCGAGCTGCACGAGGGGCGCGACGAGGAGTTCGATTGCTTTGTGCTGGATGAGGACAAGGTCTGCGACGAGATGGAGGACATGATGACCGAGGGCGGGCGCATCGTGGACTTCCACACGTGCGACTTCTTCCCCGAGCGCTGGTTCGACCTCGTGCTCGTGCTGCGCGTGGACAACACGACGCTCTTCGATCGGCTGCAAAAGCGCGGGTACTCGGAGAAGAAGGTGGCAGAGAACGTCGAGTGCGAGATCATGCAGGTAGTGCTGCAGGAGGCGCGCGAGAGCTACGCGCAAGAGATCGTGCAGGAACTCGAGAGCCGCACGGTCGCCGACATGGAGGCCAACATCGAGCGCGTTGAAGCCTGGATACAGCAGTGGGTGCGCGAGCACGCCGACGATGAATAAGGCATGGATCTCTGATGATGACTATAGAGCCTCGTAGAGTGAGTGGGCTTTTTTGCATTTGCGTCTCTCTATTCCTTTGTATACATTCAATTCCCCCCGAAAGCTTGCTCTCATTAGCCTCATCATTGATCATCTGGAGAAGCCGCCACAGCGCACTGAGCCCTGAAAAGCGTTCTTCCCAGGCGACTGATTGGGCGAGCGGTGCTGGTTGTCCGCTTGCTGTTGCTGCTGATCTGTGAGTCCGAACGGACCCGAGCCGAAGCCGCCGCTGCTGCCGTTGCCCCGGAAACCCGCGTGGTCAGAAAGTGACGGCGAACACGTCTTGATCTGATCCAGCAGCACGCGCTGGCTCGTGCTCTCGAGAAGCAGATTCTCAATGCCCAAACGCTTGTTGAGCTGCTGCTGGCGACTGCGCCGCACGCTCGTTGGCGCTTTGATGGGCGACACGAGCGGGAACGCCGCTGGAAGACTCGAGCTCGACCGAGTGAGGCCACCGCCACCACCTTCAGTTCTCTATACATGAGAACCACAACCACCGCACAGAGCGTCAGTCAACAAGCCTCGCAAGCCTACAAGTTCCATAGATCACAACAACACCCACCCGCTCCTGGGCGTACAAGTCCGGCGCCCGCACGATGGTCGCGGTCTCGGCTCGCTCGGTCCTGGGGTACGCCTCGCGCGAGGTGCACTGCACTTTGTCAGCGAGCTGCGCCTTCTTGTCCTTGAGCCTTCGACGCTCATCCACGGACGCCGGGCAGCGCACTTTGCCTGGGTCCATGGGTCCCAGCTCCAGGCCATGGTGCTGGCGCGCAAGCTCGAGCCGCAGCGATGTGGTGCAGAAAGTGGACGGGTCGGCCACGTACCCGTCGCGCGGCTGTTGCCACCAGAGCCGCAGCTTGTCGGCCCTGGGGATGTCGCTCAGGCGCTCGATCTCCTGTGGCTCAAACTTGAGCGCCTCGCGGTATTGCTTGTCATGGCGCGCGTCTAGGACAGCGGAGCGCGTCACGAGGCCGCTCTTTGTGGCGCGTGGGTGGAACTGGGACGCGTCGTGCTTGGGCTGACCGGAGAAGTCGAAGGCGCCGCTTTTGCGGAACGAGTCGCGGAAGATCGTCTCGGAGCGCGCGAACTGGCGCTGGCCCGAGGGTGAGGGGGATGACGAGGACGCCAATGCTAGGCCGAGCTGATGGGCGTCCAGACGGCGCGCCTCGAGTAAGTCCGAGCGTGTGGGGAAGTGCGGCTATAGTGGTAGATAGGGTGGTGGTGAGTGCGGAGATGGGGACATGTGACAGACACTCGAGAAAGGCACCGGAATGACACTGATAGGGGGAGTGTGGTAGCCGCTCGTAAGGGTAGCTATCTGTCCACCAATTGCGTGACGTGACGCAAGACCACACGACGCAACGCACCTCATGCAGCCAGTCGGGCGGGATCCTGACGTCGCTGCTCATCGCCATCGCTCGTCTATGTGGGTACGACTCAAAAAGAAGCAGAACGCGGTCGGCCCTTTCGCTCGCACACGCGCAGGATGAGATGGAGACGCAACAGGAGTGCGTGAGTGCGGTGGCATAAGACCGCCACTGCCTCTGGCTGTCATGACACTGACCGACCGACTGCAAAAGCTATTCATAGACAACGCATTATTATTATCATCCAGATTTGTTTTCCATTCCCATTGCGCGTGCGTCTCTCTTTATATAACAACTCTATGCAAACTATGGAGGCTTCTCAACGAAGAGCTCTCTCTTACCACGACAGGTCGCTGGCCGCACCGGCGCCACCAGCAGCAGCCGTGGCCTTGGGCGCACAGCCTGAGTCGCCGCCGGCCGCGCTGCCTCCGCTGCCACAGCCGCCGGCCTTGGACGCGTCGTCCGCGGGCTCCTGCACGGCCACGCGGAAGAGGCGGTTGCCGAACTTCTTGTAAAGCGGCATGATGCCGCCGCCTGCCAGCAGGCGCTCCTCGAAGAGCGACATGTTAAAGCGAAACACTTCCCCTCCGACTTCGATCGTACGGCCCGTCATGTTGAGCGTGATCTCGGCGTTCTCGGTCGCGAGCTCGTAGAAGCGGTCGTCGTTGAGCTGGATGCCCATGAGGCTGAAGTTCTGGTAGTTGCGCGAGAAGATGTACCCGAACGAGCGCGCGATAATCGCCTGCACCCCCGCACCCTTCATGGCCGTCACGGCCTGCTCGCGCGACGAGCCGCAGCCGAAGCCGTGGCCCGCGACCACGATGCTCTGGCCGGCCGTCACCTTGGCGCGGAAGTCTGGGTTCGTGTGCAAAAATGCTACCTTGCCCAGCTTCTCCATGTCGTTCTCGGTCAGATACTCGCCCGGGAGGATCGCGTCCGTGTCAATGTTGTCGCCAAAGACCTGCGCGCGGCCCTTAATCTGCGCGGCGAAGGTCGCCAGCGCCTCGGACGCGCCTTCCTGGTCCTCGGCCGAAACCGAGGTCGCCAGCTCCGGGACAGGCTCAGTCACCGTGAACGTGGCCGCGGCACCGCGGGGGACGAGCTCGTAGAACTTGGCCTCGTCGATGAGCTTGAGGAACGGCGTCGGGTCCGTCACCTCCATCGAGAAGCTCGAGGCCGCGACCGTGATCGCCGACGCCAGGTTTGCGATCGAGCCCTTGCCCATGCGGTTGCGGTAGTTGCGGTTCTGGCTCGAGAGCCACACCTCGTTCTCGCCGGCCACATCGGCGGCAATGCCCAAACAGAAGCTGCAGCCTGGAGCGCCGACCGTAAAGCCCGCTTTCTCGTAGATGGCCAGCAGACCGTGCTCACGGAGCTTGTCGATGATGATCTGACTGCCGGGGGTCACGCGACGCTTGCCGTGGGGGGCCGGAGTCATGCCAGCCTTCATGCAAGCCTCGAGCACGAGCGCACCAAGGACCAGGTCCTCCTCAGCGGTCGTGCACGCGCCGATGAAGCAACCGTCAAGCTTCATGCCTGCGACCTCGGTCACGGGCTTGACGTTGTCCGGGGACGGGTAGAGTGCCACCTGCGGCGCGAGGTTGTCCAGGTTGATCTGGTACTTCTCGGCGTACTCGGCATCGTGGTCGGCACGGAAGTAGATCGCGTCGTCCTTGTGCGCGTTACGCGCACCAATGTACGCGGCCGTGCGCTCGTCGGCCGGGAAGACACCCGCAATGCCTCCGAACTCGGCCGTCATGTTGGCGATCGCGAAGCGCGCGTCGCACGAGAGCGCCGAGATGTTGCCGCCCCACTCGACGCAGCGGCCGATGGCCACAGTGTTGCACTTGAGAATGCCGAGCGTGTAGAGCATCACGTCCTTGCCACCCATGCCCACGGGCGGGTTGCCCACGAACTCGATGAGCACGGTCTCGGGCACCTTGATCCACGTCTCACCCGTCACGAGCGGCATGACGACATCGGCCGCGCCCAGGCCAATCGCAAACGCGCCGAGCCCACCGGTCGAGCAACTGTGCGAGTCCGCGCCGACGACGATCTGGCCGGGCTGCGCGCGCTGGCGGTAGAACTCGGTGTGCAGGATCGTCGTGTTGGGCGGCTGGAAGTTGGTCAAGTTGGCCTCCTTCGCAAAGTCCGTGGACGCCTTGATCATCATCTGCTGCGTCGGCAGGTGGTTCACTCGTGGGTCCACCGTGTGGTCCACGGCGAGCCAGAAGCGGTCGTTACGCCAGATGCGCGGGCGGCCCATGTCCTGGTACGTCTTGTCCATGGACTTCCATGTGATCTCGCATGCGAGCGTCCACTGCGCCTTGACGCACAGCATCTGGCCGGGCTCAACCTCCGGCTTCGCGAGTCCCACGGCCCAGTTCGTCAGGATCTTCTCGGGGAGCGTGAGCGGGCGACGGCCCAGCGTCTCGCGCGTGGATGGCTTCGCAGCAGCGGCGGCCGAAGCAGCGGCGGTCTCGACCTTCTCCATTGTTATGGCTGCTGTGTGTTGTGTGCGTGCGCGGACGGAAGACGGGTCGACGAGCTCTTGATCGATTGCGCAAGTTGGGGAATGCGGACGGGGGAGCAGGCGAAACTTGCGTGGGTTGCTTGTCGCTTGTTGCTTGTTGCTTGCTCGTTGCTGCTTGTGGAGGGCGGTTCCGCTGGTCTCGTTCGCTCCTCCATATGTTGATGTCTGTTTGCGCATTCGGTTGTTGCATAGAAGCCTAAAACAATCATGGATTGTTTTGGGCTTTTCTACTATCCAGGCTCTTTTTTGATTGGTTGGCACAACTAGGGTTGTTGTCTACTACGATGACCATTTCCAGGATAGATGTAAATTTAAATTTTTTTTGAAAACTACAATTCATGGAATATGCCGCCTCAAATGCAGCTGTCTACCCAAAATTAAAACAGCCCAAACAGCCCAAACGAACGATTGCAAAAGTTCATTATGTTGTTGCTCTAAACAATATTGAGTTGGTTCCACCAACACAAAATAATGTGCACCTTGTGCCTCAAGGCACGCTAACGTTGCGCAGATCAAACAACCAGCAAGCGATTTGTATTGCGTTCACATCCCAAAAGAACACCAAACCGCGCCACGATGCTCGCGCGACGCGTGCTCCTCAAGACGGCGATGCGTGCGCGCTCGCTCGCCTCAACCACCACTACGACCACAAAGACCCGCGCGGCGTCGACCTTTGGCGTTGTGTTCGACGTGGACGGCGTGTTACTGCGCGGCAAGACGCCAATCCCGGGCGCCAAGGAGGTGCTGCAGGATCTGCGCGCGAATGACATCCCGTTCGCGATCATGACCAATGGCGGCGGGTACCCGGAGCAGAAGAAAGCGGCGCAGATCTCACAGATCCTGGGCGTCGATGTCTCGGCCGATTACCTGTGCATGAGCCACACGCCCATGCGCACGCTCGTGGACAAGCACCGCGACGACCTTGTGCTCGCGGTCGGCAAGGACTGCGACGAACTCAGCGCCGTGATGGCCAACTACGGCTTCAAGAACGTTGTGACGGTCGGCCAGCTTCACGCGCACTACCCGACAATGTACCCGGATATCAAGATCGCGGGGGACATGCCGGCCGGCGGGCGCTTCGACAAGCAGAACTTCGGCGCGGTGTTCGTGCTCATCGACCCAATCTACTGGGGTCGCGAGCTGCAGATCGTCATGGACGTGCTTTGCTCGCAAGAGGGCCGTCTCGGCGCCCACGGCGGCAAGCAGCATGTACGTATTGCAATGCGCTTGTGTTTGCTGGAACTTGTTGTTGTGTGCGGGCTTGCTTGTTCGCAACTAGTTCGCTTGTTTGTTTCGCTAGCTGCTTGTTGACTTGTTTGCTCACTTGCTTACTTGTTTACTTGCGTGCTTGCATGTCTGCCAACCTTAGGTGCCGCTCTACTCGGCGTGCTCGGACTTCCAGTACGTGGGCGAGTTTCACCTGCCACGCTACGGCGCCGGCGCCTTCCGGGCCGTGATGGAGGACCTCTACTTCCGCACGACGGGCCACCACCTGAACCAGACGCTCTTCGGCAAGCCCGAGAAGACGTCCTTCGACTTCGCCGAGAAGCTCATCGACGCGCAGCATGAAGATGTGAAGCGCATTTACATGGTCGGCGATAACCCGGCGACCGACATCAAGGGCGCGAACGAGGCCGGCGGGCGTTGGAAGTCGCTGCTCACGCTCACGGGCATGCACCCGGGGCCGGACAACCACGCGGGCAACCCGGCGTACCAGGTCGTCACGGACGTCGGCGAGGCGCTCGCGTTCATGAAGGAGGACTTTGCCAAGACCAAATTTTAGACCGACCAGCCAGCACAACAACTGATGAAGCCCTTGCTGAGAGCCCAAGAGAAGACCACGTGAGTAAGCATGTGCTTGTAAGCTCTCTTCACCTCGCCTCTATCCAAAATCTATTCTCTGTGACTAGAATTCTAGCAGCCTACTTGGAGAGCACGGACCAGAAGGCGTCTTGCGAGAGCGCGACGTTCGAGACGGTCTTCATGCGCTTCTTGCCTTCCTTCTGCTTGGCGAGCAGCTTCTTCTTGCGCGTGGCGTCGCCGCCGCCGACCGTCTTGCCGGACTTGATGAGCACGTCCTTGCGGTACGGCGCGATGCGCTCCTTGGCGAAGATCTTGCCGCCCAGACACGCCTGGATCGAGATCTCGTACTGCTGCCGGTCGATCACCTTCTTGAGCTTCTGACACAGCGCGCGGCCATCCATCGTCGCCTGTTGTGAGAACAATGGTTGCGTTGTGAGGCACGAGTCAAGACATGCCAGTGACAACATTGTTAAAGCCCTGTCCGTACCTTGCTGCGGTGGCACACGAACGAGAGCGCGTCAAGCACTTTGCCGTTGATGAGGATATCGACCTTGACGATGTCGGCCTTTTGTGGCTCCACCTCGCGGTAGTTGAGCGTCGCTGTTCGCATTGCGAGCCACAGTCATCAGTCAGTCACTTGGTCATAATCTCAAGACCATCCAGCAGAGACACAAAGAGATCAGACAAGCACACAAGATAACGAACGCACCGTAGCCGGACGAGATCGTCTTGAGCTCGTTGTAGAAGTTCGTCACGACCTCCTGCCACGGCACGTTGATCGTAAGGATCACACGGCCGTCCTCGAGGTACACGAGGTTCGTCTGGATGCCGCGCTTGTCCTTGGCGAGACTCAGGATCGGCCCGAGGTATTCGGTGGGCGTGATGATCGACGCCTCGACCATGGGCTCGAGCACCTCGTAGTACTTGGTCGTCTCGGGAAAACTACCGGGCGTCTCCACGTGGTGTGCCTCGCCCTTGGGGTCGATCACCGTGTACGGCACCATGGGCGCCGTCACGAGCACCTGCATGTTCTGCTCGTCTGAGAGCCGCTGGTGGAACACCTCCATGTGCAGCAGACCGAGGAAGCCGCAGCGAAAGCCCATGCCAAGCGCGCCACTCGTCTCGATCTGCGCCGTCACGCTCGCGTCATTGAGTGTGAGCTTCTCGATGGCCACGCGCAGGTCCTCGAAGCTGCAGTCGTCCGTCGGGTACATGCTCGCGAAGACCATACTCTTGGCCTCCTGGAAGCCCGGGAGTGGCTCTACCGGGAAGTTCTCGCGGAAGAATGTATCACCCACCTTGGCCTCGGTCGTAGTCTTCATACCGGCGATGATGTACCCGACCTGGCCGCCGTGCAGTCCGCTGGTCTTGAAGCGGTGTGGCAGCAGCACGCCCGTCTCCTGCACCTCGAACTTGTTCTTCTGGTGCGAGCTCACGATCTTGTCACCGGGGAAAATCGAGCCGTCAACGATCTTGACAAGACACACGATGCCACGGTAGTCGTCGTAGTACGAGTCCACGAGCAGGCACTTGAGCGGCGCGTGCGGATCGCACTTGGGCGCCGGCAGCCGCTCGATCACGGCCGGGAGCACATCGGTGATGCCGATGCCGCTCTTGGCCGAGGTCAGCAGCACCGTGTCCGGGTCCACGTCCAGGAGACTCGAGAGGCTCAGGATCGAGTCCTCGGGCTGCGCGTGCGGCATGTCAATCTTCGTGAGCACGGGTACGACCTGCAGTCCGCGCTCCTTGGCCGCGTAGTACGTCGCCAATGTCTGCGCCTGGATACCCTGCGAGCAGTCCACGAGCAGCAACACGCCCTCACAGGCAGATAGCGACCGGTTCACCTCGTAACTAAAGTCCACGTGGCCAGGGGTGTCCACTAGGTTGAGCAGGTACGTCTTGTTGTTCGCACGGTCAAAGTGTACCATGGACGCCGTCTGCGCCTTCACCGTGATACCGCGCTCGCGTTCCACCTGTGTATACGAGTGTGTGTGTGTGTGTGTGTGTGTGTGTGTGTGTATGTGTGTGGCTATTGAACATTGCTTATAGGCATCAGAAGGCATTAGAGCATGGACGCACCTTGAGGTTGTCCATGTGCTGCGCGTTGTCGCGGTCGCGCTTGGTGATGTTACCGCTGATCTCCAGCAGGCGGTCGGCGAGCGTCTGTGCAATAGCAAGAGCCATAGTCAGTATACGCCTTATCATACACATACACACGTGTACAGAAAGCACAGGGACGCACCGACTTGCCGTGGTCAATGTGGGCAACGATGCTGAAGTTGCGCACGATGTCCGGCGTGAAGTGTTCCAGGTTCTCGTTCAGGTACGGCCCCAGCTCCACCGGCGCGAGCTTCTTCTGGTGGTTGTCATGCGGAGACGCGGGTCCGGTGGTCGATGTTGAGAGCGCGCGCTGGGCGCGACGCATGTCGCTAGGGACGGCGCGTCGCTGGGCACTCCATTTCCATGCGTGTCGTAGCATTTTCACTTTTTTTTGCCTGATCAACTGGCCAAGAAGAGAACTGCATGTAGCCACAATAGTAGCCCAGCCTAACATACAATAACATAGGAATAGGATACATCATGTACAATAGGAAATTAGGATACAAAATTAGGGCAATAAGGCAGCAAGAAAAAGGCTCCAAATCTATATTTACAAACCCACCCTATTTTACGATTCTCTTGGATGGCTACACTTTCGTTGGATCTGAGCTCGAGCTGCTCTGCCAGCTTTCTTCAGGTTCACTTTCGAGTGCGTATTCTGCGGACACTGAGTGGGTGAGGGGAAGAGACCACCGCCACCAAGATCCTCACTTGATCAAGCACTGCATCTGAAAATTCGTTGTTAAATTAGGTTTTTTTGTGTCCAAGCCGCCACCAAGGTCGACACTTGTCGCCGCTTTCTTGGATCTATCTCATCATCTCACTCTGTTGTGTCGTGGACTGGCAGCTAACTTTCGTGTGCCTCCAAACGTTGCGAGTTGCTTCTCCTTTTTTTTTCACTCTTGACGACAGACTCGATGGCGAATCTGGATGGTCTGCTTACGCTATTGCATACGCTGCTGAATCCTCGTCATGCCCAATATCCAGGCGCTTTCGGGCGTTGTTTGCCTTGGTGGAGCCTGGCTCTACCAAATGACACTTGTCCATGACGCATCAAACTTGTTAGGGTTGGCTGCCTGGGGTCCACGTCCTATCAGAAAGGCGTTGCGGTCGGCAGTCACGTGTCCACATCCAGGAACACTTTCTTCACACTCTCCTTGACGACCTCGGGCCTCTCGTCCTCGTAGATCTTGTTCTTCACAAACAGCTCGTGGAACTTGGTGCTCATCTCTTCTTCACGTATCCACGAGCGCTTCGTATCGAATCGTAGCGAGGCAAAGAGTAGAAAGCTGTGCTTCTCGTCGTACACGAGCTCTACTTTGGGCGCAATGCCACCTCCCCAGAGCGCCCCGTCAGTCTCTTCCCACATAAAACTGCGGAAGCGCATGGCCGCAATGCCGCTCGTGGCGCCGACGCGTATGGCCCCACTGCGCTTGATCTTCCGTCTCGCGAGCCATTCTTTCAGACGACTCTGCGAGATCCGTCGGTTCACCTCGATGCGCACGGTGGACCAGCCGAGCCACCGACTCGAGAACAAGCGAGAGACCACGTGCACGCACCAGAAGAAGAACCCGTAGACGGCCATGTTGACGGTCCACCAGAGGAACGGATACGACAGCACGGGTTCCACGAGGTAGTCAATGGCCCACGTTGGGATGTGGATGTTCCACGTGCCGCCGGTTAACCGGTCGATCACGTCGAAGACGAAGAGTCCCGCGATGAGGTACTGCAGCGCCTGCAGCGTCAAGAGACTGCGCTCCTGGTGGCCTGCGCCCTTCATGAGCATCTGCGTGTTGAGGTTCACGCGCTGGCACGCGAGCTCGAGCTGCTTGGTAGCCGTGGAATCTGCGATCATCTGTAGCTGCTCGAGCTGCAGCATCGTGTTCTCCATGAGCTTGATCGAGTCGTGGCAACGCATGGTCGTCTGTGCCTTGAGCTGGTGGAGTGCAAGTACGTGGAACAATCGAGCTTCAACGTCGGCCTCACTTTCATGCTCCCGATCTCGTAGACTCGCGTCACTACCCTTGGCGGCTCGAGCCGATAGCCCGGGCTCGGGTGCCAACTGGATGTCCTCGAGCGAGTCAAGCAGATACTCGAGCGTCTCGGCCAGCAAGATCGTGTCTTTGGACACCACGGCGAGCTTCTCGCGCACCTGGAGCGCCGTGCCCGGCTCTGAGTGCACCTTGTGGATGAGCCGGCGGATCTCCTTAAGCGTCGCGTCGAGCACGAATGTGCGCGCGAAGAAGTTCTTGATGAAGATGTCGCGGCACACGAGTGCCACGTACGCCGTGCAGATGTTCTCATACTTGAAGATGTTGGGGCCCGAGAAGAGGCAGCCGGTGCGGCCCACGACGAGCACGTCCTCACTCGTGATGTCGTGGCTCGTGTACACGTCGCCAAGTACCTGCGCGAGCTCGTTCGCGTACAACGGGTTGTCCACGTACTCCTTGGCTGGGAGCTTGGGGCGGATCTGCTTGGCGAGCACGCAGTTGTACTTGTTCCGTTGGAACGAGTCTCCTAAATAAAGCATCTCGAGCAAGCTCACCTGATAGCGCGAGAGCAGGTCGTTCACGAGCAGCGACGAGTCCTGGTGCACGTCCACGAGCAGGCGCGCGAGGTGGTCAATGGAAACATCGTCGCCTTTTCGGTCCATGATCGCCTCGACCGTCATGCCGTAGATGAGCGTGCCGTCACAGTTGAGGTGCATCCCAAAGCTCTCGATCTGGACGATGCCTGAGGTCTCGGGGAAGTGGGACTCGGCTTCAAAGTTGATGAAGCGCACAAAGTCAAAGTCGAGGATGCGTACCTGGGTCTGCCCCAGTGGGACATGAAACTGCGTGTCCGTGGGTGCCTGGTCCACGACGCTCGTGAGGATGCCACCCTGACACCGGTCGAGCGCACCGATGCGCTCGTTGAGCGCCACGATCTGATTGGAGCCGAAGGGCACCCACTCGCCCACAAGCGCGTGCACGTCGCCGAGCGTCATAGCCTCGGTTGTCTTGGTCGAGATGCTGCTCACCCCCGAAGCGCACTCGCCCGCGCGATGCCTGTTGTTGCGCTCCTCGACCTGGTAGTATCCGTTTGAGCGCAGACAGCGCGGGAGGAATGGAGAGCTCACATAGGACACGTCCTCGCTCTCGGTGATCGCACTGGCCTTGCAGTAACCACCCGAGCGCAACTGGAACTTGTTGCCATCATAAGAGATCAGCAGTGGCTTCTTCTCGAGGGGCACAGGTGGGTAGATAAACGAATCCACCTCACCTCTGAGGTTACTGGGCAGGTAGGCCAGCATGATCAGCCCCTTGGTCGAGACCTGGTAGGCCGTGATGGGCTGGAAGTCGTCGCTCGAGAGCTTGAGGCCGTTGACGAGGTGGAGTTCCCAGAGATCGTCGATAGCGGCCGCGCCCTCGCGCGAGATGTTGATCCAGCGCCGCAGCGTGCGGCCCTTAAAGGATAGCCGGACGCTGCTGGGCGCGTAGTCGAAGCCGAGCTTGCCGCGCACGATCCCTTCGAACATGAGCACGAGCAGCGGCACGTGGCGAATCCAGCGCTCGTTCTGCTTGGTCGAGTTGGACGCGATCGCATAGAGGCTGATGAGGTAAAGCAGCTTGAAGTGGTTTGGCGACAGGTCGAGCGGCGTAACGTGGTCGCTGTCGAGTCCGAAGAGCGTCGTGACCGAGCGCCGCTGGGACACATGTGGCTTGCTATTAGAGATTGGTGGCTGTGTTACTAGTGGTGGACCGGATGCTGGAGCCGACGGGGAGCGCGCGGGCTCTGCGGTCATTGCCTCTGTGTGAATGCGCTCGTCCAACACACCTTGACCCGGCGATAGGCCGGGCTGCTGCTTGTGAGGCCGAAGCCTCAATTAGCCGGTTCGACCGCTGTTGCTCGCTCTCCTGCGTCGTCGGGGATGGATCTGAATCTGGCCGGGCGCCTCGCAGTCGTCGTTGTAGTCTGTAAGCAGCTCGGGTCGTCTGGGTGCTTGCGGTCTGTTGCTCATCGAGGGGAGGTGGCGGGACGTAGTCGATCGATCGATCAGGTGAGGCACGTCCTACAGCATCAGCAGCAGCAGAAGAAGAAGACGTGGGGGCATGTACATACAGTGCGTCTGGTTGGCTTGGCGTCGAGGCAGCCTTTCGGGAGCGCCTTCGCCGCTTCGCGAGCGAAACGAACAATTCAAGAGGCGCTGAGTTTCTCCATTTTTCAGGTTTCGATGGCGAGCTTAGAAACGAGAGGTGACGCGACGCAACCGACTTCCGAAACCGCTTCGGCCCCCTATAATTCCGTCCGCAGTTGGTTGGCCAAGCGCGTTGCGCACGCACTCCTCGAATTGGTCAGCAGCTGCTTGCTGCGGCTTTGTTGCGGCGGATTGTCGACGAAAGGCGTTCGCTCAATCATTGTTCCCTCCTCTACACAGACAGGAAGGCTGTTCTTTATTTCTCCTACGCCACCACCACCGTCCAACGGGCCACAGGCCATCATCACAGATAGAGGAAGATCCAAAGGAACGAACGAGTGATACTTTATTTTATGACGCTACGACGGACACGGAATGATGGGATGGAGGAAGAAAACTATGGAAATGGAAAGCTAATGTGTGGACGGACGGCGACCAAGTGTCTGTCGGCCCTGATAGATAGATAGCACTGCGACTATTGTAGGCTCACTCGAGCATGGCGGAGCAGAGGAAGTCGATCTCGTCGTGCGAGAGGTGGCCATGGGCTGTTGCGGACGTGGCCGTGGGCGTGATCATGAGCCGCGGGTCTGTGACCGGGGACGCGGTCGGGGACGCTATCACTGGGACAACCGGGGCTGCGACGGGCGTGAGCCGCAGCAGGCCCATGAACGCTGTGGCCGAGACCGGGGATGGCAGGTCGGCCCACATGGACGAGGACGACACGTCGCTCGAGCTGCTGTCGGTTGAGAAGCGGCTGCTCGCGTCCGAATCCGAGTAGATGTCCACATCCTTGGCCGCGAGGCTCGTGAAGCGCGGCGCAAAGTTGGTCACGTTGCGGACGCTGCTTGCAGTCGTGTTGGGGTTGTTGAGTGGGGATTTGTGCTGGAACTGGTGGTGGCTGTAGTGCAGCTGCAGGTGACTGCGATGCAGTCCCGAGAGCGACGCGTGTGGACCGGACGCTGTAGATGCGGACGACGTAGAGGACAACGTAGACGAGTGCGAGTGGCGCGCCGAGCTGCTGCTGGGCGACAATGACGACGACGAGCCCTTGCGCTCGCGCAGCACCTGGCGCTTCTGGCGGTCGAACTTGCGCTGGATCTGGTTGGCCTTGTCGCGGTGGTAGAGGCAGAGCTGGTGCGGCTGGCCGTTGCGCTTGCTCGAGCGCGCGTTGCTACACTTGCCGGTCTTGTAGCGGCATCGGCGGGACTCTTCGACCACGGGTCCGAGCATCGTAGAGGAGAAGTCGGCGGACGGGGAGTTCATGAGCACGGCGGATGAGGAGGACGAGAGCGGCGGGTGGTGCATCTCAGAGGCGGCGAATTGGAGACTGAGGCTGAAGCTGTGCGCGGGACTTGCGGCTGAGGATGCGGCTGGAGCTGCGTCCCGTCCCCCTCCTCCCGGGCCCGTAGACGAAAGCGCGGCGCGGACCATCCTCTCTCTGTCTCTTTTTTTTATTCGAAGCTCGCCTTGCTGTTCTTTGACACAGGGAAGTTCTGATTAGAGCTGTTCGCTGCAGATGAATGAATGGCCAACTGCCTGGGGTCGTAAATGATGAACTCGATTGGCCGCTGGCTGGACTTGAGGCCGACCGAGTGGCCGCGTGGACGCTTGAGTTGGCTCGCTCGGACGGACGGGACGGGTGTGGATCTCGACGGAGATCTCGGACTGGCTCGCTCGCTCTGTCACAGGAGTGCTGTGTTCTTTCCTGTTAGCTCGACTGGTGGATGATGGACGGCTCTGCACACGAATGACTGCCGTGAATGGGGATGGACGCGGGAAGCCGGAAGCGGAAATGCGCAATGCGTCCGAGACTCAATGGGACGACGACGGCCGCAGCAATGCTCTCTTTGCTTGTTCTCTGATACGAGACTCACTCGGACGGACGGAATGCGTCTGAGGGAAGACTGACGTTAGTCGCGATGGCGTTACCGATGGTGCTGTGGCTGTGGAAGACTGAGATCGTTCACTTGCTTGCGAGATGAAGCAGTGGCACACGAGATCGATTCGTTTTGCACACTTGCTTGTTGACTTCTTTGCCGTTTGTTCTGTTTCCGAAATTGCTTGCTTGTTGTTTAGGGATGATGGTCGACCCAGCCGGCAGTGCCACGAGGATCGTGAATAATAAGAAGAGAGGCGTGGCGAATTGGAGCGAGCGACAATTATTCCGGCTGGCCGGGGACGCAGGTGACCTCTTGGCTCGTGGCCGGTGGTTGAGGTCCACGCTGGTATGCCAGCTCGGTCAGGCCCGGCGCTACCATTCGTCCGTCGGTCGGTCGGTCCCACTCTGGCCACCAAACCACACCGCCCGCCCGCACGCAAAGGAAGTGAGCGAGCGTCTTCCGCCCTCTGGTTCAGTGCGGGCAGCCGTAGAAGATAGCGGTTTGAGCCTGGGGGCAGTAATGCGGTGAGGACGAGGCCGTGAGATGAAAGCAGGTGCGTGCGTGTGGCGATGCGTTTTGTTGAGAGACGGACCAAAGTGTTCTCAGGAGGCCAGAGGCTGTCAAGGGAGGCGCACGCAAGTTGCGGACAAGAGCACGAGGGCGCGCGTAGCCATGATTGCCAGATTGTAACAGTTTCAGCCAATAGGGGTGCTGAAGGAAGTATTTATTGGTTATGAGGTTGAACACTTACATTTTGTGAACTGAATTGACAACACGCAACGAGCTCAGAGCTAGGATTCAAAGCCCGCCATACTCCATCATAGCGATGCAGCATGCCCATTGTCTGATGAGAGTGTGTTATTTCTGCCTGCCTGATTGGTGGAGCATGACCGTGGTGCACAAGCCTTCTTCTGGATTCCGATTCTGATTTCAAAATCTAGAACGCTTGTTCTTCCTGAAACGAAAGGTGTTGATGAAAGTAGTCCCTATTGGGTCAAAGTATTCAGTACTCGAAGCACCTCGAAATAAATGCGCAAAAAAGCAAATGAACAGCGCGTGTCACGTCGGTTGATTGAACACAAGACAAGCGTTGAGCGGCGGCTTTTGTTTGACAGCCACAGTAGCAAGTTGCCTCCTTAATAAGGGCCAACACAACCAAGTCTGCCCCTAAAGCAACTCTGCACCCGTTTGTATAATCTGATTCGAGATTGTTTCCCACACAACAACTCAATACAGTAGCCTCCACTCCACGCAGTTGAATCAACAAAACAATCAAGCCAAATGCTCACTCTCCTTGTTTGCTTGCTTGCGCGCTTGTTTGCATGCAGGACAGGCAGAGGCACGCAAACACAAGAAAGCAACTTAGCAAGCAGCGCGTCTGCATTCACACGCGGCTATGGCTGGCTGGGGCTCTGAGATTTGCCCTTCCGGACTGACGTGCACGCCGCCCGTAGAGGCGCGGACGCGAAGATCCACACTGCCATTCTATGCAGTCCAGCTGGTTGACTGCGTGCCGGTGGACGTCCAAGCTATTGTATTTATTTCCACAGGGTACTTACTTATAGAGAAAAAATGGCTTCCTTTTGGCGTCAAGCAGAGCATTTGTGGTTCAGTTATTCGTTTGTAAAGGTTTAGCTTCACAGAGCCGACCTTCTATTCGAGAAAGAAACAGTACCTCCATAGTCGTCAATTTGATCCTCTCAAAATCGATCCTCGCAGAACGAATCTGAAAGGGAGCTCATTAGCGACCGTGTCACCACATCTACACGAATGCCAAAATGGAGATACACGAGGCCGGTCGCGCGGCGCCGCTCATTGGAGCCGTATGTGCGCTGGTGATCGCACTGCTGCTGCTGCTTATTGTTCTCAGTAGGCGCAAGTCGTTCTCGCTCGATGATCGCGTCGTGGTCATCACGGGTGCCGGCAGCGGCATCGGCAAGCGCCTCGCAGAGACCATCGCCTCGCGCGCCAATGGCGTGACGCTCGTGCTGCTGGACATCGACCTGCAGGCGCTCGAGACGG